>JAEMWC010000167.1:790000-820000 GCA_016490735.1 Pachyseris speciosa | reverse complement strand
CAATTTTTACATTACAAATAAACTCAAATAAACTCAACATGATAAGAATCCCAACTGGCCGGAGGCAAACCAGTTGGCTATTTACAAGGATGCCCGAGGACTTGAACCAGGGACTACCCAGAACAAGACCAGCAAACGGCCAGAGTGTGATTTGAACCCGGGGCTACCGCATTGAAAATCCATCACCCTAACCGCTCGGCCATCCTGCCCCCCTTAAGCAATATAGGGGTTAATATCAGGCACTTCCTTGTGTTTACCGCTTATTATTCTATGGGAAACGGAGTCGAAGGCTTTTGAGAAGTCAAAAGACAGGACTCTAACAAAGTTAGCAGGGCCATCAAGCCATATCATCCAAAAGTGCTGGTTATATAAAAGGACAGTCTCGGCCCCACAATCTATCAGGATGAACTGGTTTCCTCAATTTGAAATCCACGACTAATCGCTCAAAAAGTCTCATGCTGATATACTGTATGATGATAGAGGCCCTGCCAGGGTAAATTCCGACAAGCGACATGGCCCAAAAAGTAGCGACAGCACATAAAATGAAATCCTGATGAGCGACTTCATCCCCGGCAAAACTGCGACAGTGAAATCAAGGCCGAGAATAAGCGATTTAAACACCAACACGGGAGATTACAAAATTCAGACAAGCGACACGGGCAACCCCCCTGGCAGGGCCTCATGATATGATGATATATAGGCTGGTCCAAATGCAAAGCAGTCTTCAAGACCACAGGTACTTGCTGTGTAACCAAGGAAACATCCCAAATGTGTGTTATCAAAGGAGCGAGTCAAAACCATATGGGACAGTTGCAGTGCTTTTCACATGCGATAGTGTCTTGCAGACAGATATTTCATGGACCACAGGAACTTTATGATGACTATGATGCTCCATATATAATCTCCCGGGAAGGTTCGACATAAGCTTAATTTAGGTCCCCTTTCGGTGGACTTTCTTTCGCTTAAAACTAATTAAAAGTATCCAGTTAACTTGCTGACGCACACCTTGAACCTTCAGCTGAGCCTGTAGATGAAAGACTTAAGTGACGTCTTTCTCCATCCAGGACAATATTTATAATCCTTCTAATCCTTCCGCATCCAAGCCCAGAGAGAAAACATGGCGGCGAAAGGCGAACTCAACCACGTGATCTGAAGTTGCCCGAGCTTGTTACCAGTCTCCTGAAATTTTGTTTTGTATCACGAAATTTTGTTTTGCATCGCGAAACGGTGTTGTGTTTCAGGAAGAAAAATTGTATCACGAAATTTTGTTTTGTATCACAAAACTTTGTTTTGTTCAGGAAAAAATTTATGTGTATCGCGAATCTTTGTTGTGTTTCAGGAAATACTGTTTTGCAGCGGTCAGCGGTCAGCCAAGATGGCTTATTTTTCGCTCATCTTTCACCAACAATGCATATGGATGTTCCCTTAAGTGGTCATTTACCAGCTGGATGCTATTATGGCTTGAGTTTTGGGAGTAACTGCTGAATACCCCGCCACTATTGTTTACCTTACTCGGCGTTCTTTGAAGAACGAAGCAGAACACAATACACGCTATTCTTATTCAATGACATGCAAATAAGTGGCGGGGTATTCAGCAGTTAAGCGGAGTTTTGCTCTCAATCGACCGACAAGTGCAGGATTTGTGGGCCTCCTCAAAACTCGCTGCTTCAGTTCGGTACTCAACACTTCCCACAGAAACAGAAGCAAGAAACTAGCACGATCCTTTATTACCCTATTATTCCTTTGTGGCGATATTAAGCTGAACCCTGGACCTGTAAAATATCCATGTGGCATATGCTCCAAAGCCGTAAAGTCAAATCAAAAAGCAATACAATGTGACTTCTGTGATTATTGGTTTCATACTCGCTGTTTAAATATTGACAGTATAACTTACAATGCTCTTGCAAATACCTCCTGTGTTTGGGGATGTCCAGAGTGTGGTTTCCCAAACTACTCTACTTCTCTTCTAAGCTCAGCATCGAGCCCACAGTCGCCAAACCAATTCTCGCCTCTTGGGACAGAAGTTCATGTATCGGAGTCACCTAGCCCTCCCGCAGTCTCACCATCTTCCTCGCCTCCACACCATTCTACACCTTTAAGGCCAAAATCGAAACCTAAAAACAGTCTCAAGTGCATGGAAATAAACTGTAACAGTATTCTGAGCCCAGAAAGAGCAGCACTCTTCAAAGCTACAGTCGAACATCATTTTCCTGATATTATTTTTGGATGCGAATCTAAACTATTACCTGATACACCAACCGGTGCCTGCTTCCCCCAAGGTTATACAATTTATCGTAAGGAACGTGAATTTGGAAGCGGTGGCGGCGTTTTCCTCGCTGTTGCTGATAATTTAACTTCTATAGGCCATCCAGAGTTCTGTTCTGACGATAGTAACGAAAGTGTATGGGCCTCAATCAAATTACGTGGAAATAAACTCCTGCATTTGTGTTCTTTCTACAAACCACCAAGTGCCCCAGTATCACGCATTGATTATATTGCAGATATTCTTGCTGATCTTTACCAGAGGACAAGTTGTAGCTGTCCGTCCGTTGTGGTCTCTGGGGATTTTAATGTTGGTGACATAAATTGGTCCACCGATCCACCTACGCTGTTGAATACTTCACCTTCAACGGCGGATGCTGAATATCTATTAAACTTCTTAGATGACTACTCTCTTACTCAGTCAGTGACACAAGTCTCTCGCCCAGCTTCTGGCAAGACTCTAGACCTGGTCTTGTCTTCGGCACCTTCATTGGTGCCAAATGTGCAGATCCATTCCAGCATGAGCGACCATGATGTAGTAATCTTTACAATCAACACTAAACCATCTCGTAAAATTTAGCCGCCACATAAGGTCCATCTTTATAACCGTATGAACCTTGAGGGCTTAAAGGGTGCAGCTGAAAGTATCAACCAAGAATTCTTCAATTCTAATCTAGATGCCCGCTCTGTAAATGAAAACTGGGTGATTTTTAAAACTTCTCTGGCCACAGCTGTTGACACTTTTATCCCGTGGAAGATGACCAAAGCTAAATCCTCCTTACCTTGGGTGACCAAGGCCATCAAACGTCAAATGAGAAAAAGGGATAAATTACATTCGCTAGCCACTCACTCGAACAACCCTTCGATTAAAGTATCATACAGAAAACAGCGAAATAAAGTTGTGGATATGCTTCGGTCCTCACACTCTGACTATGTCAACAATGAGATTGGAGGGAGCTTGGATTCAAACCCAAAACGGTTTTGGAATTATGTCAAGTCTTGTAGATCTGAATCTATGGGGGTTCCAACACTTCAGAGCAATAATAACCTCTATGTCTCCAGTAAGGATAAAGCACAAGTCCTAAACAACCACTTTGAATCTGTTTTCGTGGATGATGACGGTATTCTACCTGAAATTGGTTTATCAAATTACCTACCAATTCCAAATCTGTCATTTGATGTAAATGGTGTCAAGAAGCAAATTTGCAATTTGAATCCAAACAAAGCATGTGGCCCGGATAACCTGTCACCTCGTATACTGAAGTTATTAGCTGATGATTTGTCTCCTGTACTCACCTTTCTTTTCCAACAAAGTTACGATTCCGGTAGACTACCTGACGACTGGTCAAAGGCCTTGATTACACCAGTATATAAGAAGGGTGGCTAGCAAGATCCAAAAAATTACAGGCCCATTTCTTTTACTTGCATATGTTGCAAGATTATGGAGCATATAGTACTTAGCCATGTTCACAAGCACCTGTCCACAAATAACATCCTTTGCAAACACCAACATGGCTTTAGGTCTAGACTGTCTTGTGAAACGCAACTGGTCTCAGCCATTCATGAGTGGGCTTCCATTCTTAACATCAAGGGCCAAGCTGATGTTATCCTATTGGACTTCAGCAAGGCCTTCGACAAAGTATCCCATTCAAAGCTCTTACATAAGTTAAGTTACTATGGTATTCAAGGTCAAACCTTATTGTGGATTAAGGTTTCTTATGCAACCGCTCCCAAATTGTCAGAGTAAATGGTGTGAACTCTACCCCGTGCAAGGTCATCTCAGGTGTTCCACAAGGGTCTGTCTTAGGCCCCACGCTTTTCTTGATGTATATAAATGACATCGTGGGTGATATCAAGTCCAATATTAGGCTCTTTGCTGACGACACCATTATGTACCGACAGGTTGTATCGCCTGCGGATCACCTTATTCTTCAACAAGACCTCGACAGACTAACTTCATGGGCCTGTTTTTGGCAGATGGAGTTTAATGTGAAGAAATGCTACCACATTTCCTTGACCAACAAGCGAGCTATTGTCATGCTACCATATTACATGCATGGTCAGGCCTTGGAACATGTAACCTCCTATGATTATCTACTAGTAGGTGTTAGATTAACGAGTAAGTTAAATTGGAAAGAACACTGTGATAGAATTTCCAACAAAGCCAATAGGTCTCTTGGACTGGTTAAGCGGACCTTAAAACCGTGTAATCCTGAAGTCAAGGAAAGAGCCTACAAAGCACTTATTCGACCTTTACTAGAATATGCAAGTGCTGCCTGGAATCCGCACACAAACAGGGACACTGAAACTATCGAAAAAGTCCAGCGGCGGGCTGCTCGTTTTGTTGCGCATGATTACAAGAGATCTACAAACTCACAAGATCTTGTAAATCAACTTGGTTGGGACTCCTTGGAATCCAGACGTTTGCTGGCCCAAGTGACTCTTTTCTTCAAAATCAAAAACAATCTCATAGATCTCGAATTCCCATCTTCTATCCAACCAGCTCCTAGATCAAGGATCCAACATGCTATGCTCCAGCCCTACCCGAGTGTTTTGGCGTACAGTTATTCTCCATTTGTACGAACTGTTCGGGTATGGAACAAACTGTCAACTCAAACAGTCCAAGCTAAGACAATCACTTCTTTTAAGTCACTAGCCATGTGGGACATTCAGAACATGAAGACCCAGAACCACCTGAAAAGACTTTGAACTATTTGCTTTCGCTGTTTCTTTTGGTCTTTATATTTTCATTGTGGATTATTGTTTTTATTTGAATTCGTTATTTTATATTTCCCAGTGTTAGCCTAGCTATTTGGGAGTATAGGTTCCAAGTCCCAAGTTCCAAGTATCACGAAACTTTGTTGTGTCTCAGGAAATATTGTTGTGTATCGCGAATCTTTGTTATGTTTTAGGAAATTTTGTTGTGTATCACGAATCTTTGTTGTGTTTCAGGAAATATTGTTTTGTATCACGAAACATTGTTTTGCGCTACGAAATTTTGTTGTGTTTTCAACCAAATATTGAGTTGTGTTTTGCCCCTGTGGGCCACCGTAAGTAACGGTCTAAAATCTCGAGGGGTTAATTTTTTGGATATCTCTCAAAACATACAGAAAACAAATAACCACTCAATATTTTTAAACTGATATCTATATATTTTGTGTCTTTGTTGATCTTCCTAACATTCGCGCCATTTTTATCACGTGGCGAAGTTTTCTATTAGTCACGTGATCTTTCCGCAAAGTACTGCGTGAAAATGGCGGGATTAAATACGAGATGAACTTTTCGTGTCGTTTTCACTCTTGCTTGCATTTTTGTAGTTTAAACATAGAAACTATCCCCTTTTTGGCCCTTCTTATACTAGAGACGCATTATCCGTCCAGACGAATTATGCGTCTGTAATTTTATCCGAGTAGTGTAAACACGGGACGAACTACATGAGACACATAATCTGTCTGGGACGAACTTGGGCAAACATTTGTAGTACGTCTGTTTAGTTCGACTAGTGTAAAGACGGGCACAAGACGCATTATGCGTCAAGACGAACTATCTTGTTTAGTGCGTCTTTCAAGACGAACTAAAGCGGATAGTTCGTCTAGACGCATAATGCGTCTTGTGCCCGTCTTTATACTAGTCGAACTAAACAGACGCACTACAAATGTTTGCCCAAGTTCGTCCCAGACGGATTATGCGTCTCTAGTATAAAAACGGCCATTGACGTTTTTTCGTTGCAGAGTAAATTCAACTGAGAGGATCTTAATTGATCTCACAGAAAAAAGGTTTGTTGGATTGCTTGTCAACAATCAGTTGCTCTTGAGACATACCTTGAAGAAACAAAGATTAAACTATCAGAAATTGAGATAACGCAACCTAAGCCTAACCAGCCTCGTACGCAGACGTTCTTTTGGCTCGTCACGTAATCTTTCCTCCCCAACAACGTCTGCTGAAACGAGCGGCACATTCCTTTCCCATGGTTAGCAAAGATCAGCCGGACTCCACTTGAAAATTACTACAGAGCCCATCGGAGCTGGGTTTTTGTGCGATGTCAATCAAAAGCTGCGTTTAAAATGCTCCCTTGTGACCCCTTGAGGCGCTTTATGTTTCTCCCCGAATTCCCTTCTGTACCGAACACCCTATCGGTAAACTGTAAACTCACTCGATTGCGTTGTGTTTTACTCAGCTTTTTAATCGTCAGAATCGTCAGTCAACTCGCAAAAACTAGTTCACTGTTCAACTCACAATTCACCACACAATTTTTTCACTCACATGTCATTGCCTTATTTGGAAACTAAAGCGCACGTGATCAATGTCTCATAACAACAACGACTATGGGGGGAGAGGGCCAAGTCTCTTACTCTCGCACACCTTCCAAATCATAACTTTTATTCTCCAAAAAACATATATTGGAAATAATTTTTCCTCTGCAGTTCCATTATAATCCCTACTGCGAGCATAAGAGTTCTGTGGACATACCGGGCAGATCGGAAATGCCTTGGAAATAGATTTTTAAATGTGTGTTTTTCTTGAGCGAAGCGTTCGTCTGTTCCCAATGTTATAAGCGGTTACTTCGCTTCCAAAACATTAAGGCAGACCTGCGAGCAGTTCAAGAGGAGATTAGGTAGGAATTTAAGAAAGCTGTAATAAGAACGACGCGATTACGGCGAGATTTAACTAAAACGGAGGTGGATGTTTAAACTGCGCTGATATAATAATAGTAATAATTAATAATAATAATAATGATAATAATAATAATAATAAAAAACAGCAATTACGACGCGAAATCGACGACGCGAAATCCACGCAATTGCCCTACATGGCTAACTGAGGGAATTACCTACCTACTGCCCAAGTCGAAAGACACTAAGAACCCCAAAAACTACCGGCCCATCACCTGCTTACCAACAATGTTTAAGATCTTGACGTCCATCTTGGCAGAAAGAACATATACTTTCCTTGAACACAACCACTTATTACTAGATGAACAGAAAGGCTGTAGACGTGGAAGCTATGGTTGTAAAGACCAACTACTTATTAATAGAATGGTGCTTGAAGACGCCAAATCTAAAAAGAAAAACCTCTCAACAGCATGGATCGATTACAAAAAAGCATTTGATAGCGTCCCTCACTCGTGGATTGTGAAGACACTATAAATGTACAAAGTGTGCCCAACTACCATATGGTTCATCTCTGAAAGTATGAAAACGTGGAAAACAACCTTGCACCTAAACCATTCCAGCGGATCCATGACATCCAGGCCATTTTTTTCAAGAGCGGCATCTTCCAGGGAGATTCCCTATCACCCCTATTATTTTGCATTGCACTTGCTCCTCTCAGCACAATGCTAAACGAGAGTACGTATGGATATGAAATCCTGGATAACAAAGTAAACCATCTGTTTTATGTGGACGACTTGAAAACCTTTGCCAAAAACGACGACCAACAAACAGGTCTCCTTACCACTGTAAGAACCTTCAGTGATGACATCGGAATGGAGATGGGCCTAGAGAAATGTGCAAAAGCAACCTTTAAAAGAGGTCGGTTTGAAAACACCAGAAATCTAGATCTAGACACTTCCATCACCATAAAAGAGCTAGAGCAAGAAGGACAAGAAATTCACAAAGAATTTGTAAGCGGCCTTTTTGACCATCCGAGCCAGATCAATACATAGGATATAGTTCCAGTCGATCGTAATTCAATGTTTGTTGAAGTTTGCATGACAGACGATTCGTGACTCCGAATGATAAAGACGTTTAAATTTCGATGTACCATATACAGAATGTTTACTGGCTTAGTGGTTTAGTGCGTTCTCTTCGTACTGTAGCAGTACGGCCCGTCGTTCAATTCCCCACGTTATCAAGTTTTTTTTTCTTTGATCCGTTTTTTTTTCTTTCCTTTTGTCATCGCTTAAATTGTAAGCTGGTTTTGCAATTTAACACGGAAAAATGGTGAACCGATTCTATGGATATTCACTACTCGAAATACCAACGCCAACTTCCGATTAAGCTTGACAAAACACTGGCACTTCGATTTAACAATTTGAAAGAAAGCGAAGAATTTGGTATAAACCGGCGTCTTAGATCCGTTGACCAGTTTCTCGAAGATAACCGATATCTTCAACAGTGAAAAGAAAGAACGCCACGCGTTGTTAGTTTGACTTCCGGTATTGCACCATCACTAGTACTTAGTCGACCACTCGGTCAATACTTGTTTAGCATCAAAAACCGGGTCAAGAAACGCTCTAATAAATTCGTTTCCTATAAGAGGTACGTTGGAGGAATTCAATTCTGACTAAACATTTCTTTTAGAAAAGCTTTCGCGATTTCTTACTCGGACCCCTAAATAAATATTTTTGGGTAAGAGCCTTTCAATTTGCGTGAATTAGTCGACCGTGAACTAACACGATACATCGCTTCGTATTCTATGGCCCCTTCTTTTTCTTAGCAATAACGAACAGTTCAATCTTTAAATACACGATAGTTTGCTCTCTCTTGTGGTGTAAAAGTTAATCCTTAACAAGAAAATACAACGTGAGTACGATACTTTTCAAGTTCGGGTAAAGTTGTATACCAACCTGTATACCGGAAACGCATTTAAAGCCGTGGTCGTATGCTAAAATTGCTACTCACTCGTAGAGAAATCGCAGTTTTATTTTACGGTCAACGCAAAAATGGTTTCGGAATTCGAATAGCACAAAGATATAAAAATTATTGTAAAGCGAGAAGTATAAGCGAGATACAAATTTTTATGCACCCACCAAATTTCACTGAAAAATTTAATGAAATGTTTGAGGTTACGCTAATTTTAACACGTCCAGAAATAACTCGTTTTGAATATTTAATAAGCTGTTTGCGGTTTAGCTACGCGAAAGTATAAAAGTTAGCTAATTCGTAACGAATTGTTACACCTGAAGAATCTAACAGGTAAAAAAATGTTATCTATCTGTCTAACGTGTATTCGGCGTTAAACAAATTATTTTTGAAGATCTTTAATATTCTTTGCGTGTTTTGTGCGGTTTGGTTTATCAAGCTATAACTTAATTTTTCTTGCGATTCAGTCAAACCTTTTCAATATGTTGCTGAAAACCGATCAAAAGAAACGCTCTCAATTAAGTTCCTTTGCTATGAAATGTATATTGAAGTAATTCAATTCCGGCTAAACATTTCTTTTGCAAAGGCTTTAATACGGTGGCCCACAACTGTCACGGCAAAATAAAAAGACCCACGGTAAAAAGAAAACACTCGCGGCAAAAAGAAAAGATTCGCGGCAAATTAAAAAACCTCACGGCAAAAGAAAAAACCTCACGGCAGAAAGAAAAAGACTCACGGCAAATTAAAAAACTTCACGGCAAAAAGAAAATGACTCACGGAAAAAAGAAAAAGAAAAAGACTCACGGCAAATTAAAAAAGCTCACGGAAAAAAGAAAAAGACTCACGGAAAAAGGAAAAAGCTCACGGAAAAAGGAAAAAGCTCACAGCAAATTAAAAAAGCTCACGGAAAAAAGAAATAATAGCGGTGGATTGGGTCGAGTTTCTGGGGGAACATGCAGCCGCCATCTTGAAACCAAAGCACGGGGAATGTTTTTCTTGTGGTGCTGGTATTTCTTTGTTTTTTGATATTTTGAACTAGAAAATTACTTGTGTTAGCAATAAACGTTGGTGTTCATGTTTGTTTAGGGATAGAATTCTATAGTTTTATACTCTTTGTTCGTTCAGCTTTCTTCTCGTTACAGCCATGATAATCATTGTAAGATTTTAGCATGTTTAAATAAAGCTGATATTCCAGTTTTATGTCTGCGTATGATAATTACTGTGTTTTCAGCTAGTAAATGAAATCATTTTATGCAGAAGGGTTGTAGTTTTGCAAAAAGTGTTGTTTAGCATTTCAGTACGAGCACCACTGTTACGCTTTACATGTATAAGTCCCACTTTGCTTTTTTGAACTCAACTATTTAATCAGGACGACCCTTGGATTCTACTAAATTCTGCCTTCATATGTAATGACAATGGTGTCATAGTATGAAAAGGTGTGCATAAGAAATTGTGGATTGGATTAAGAGCCTGCCGTTGAAAAGTTGGCAAAATATTAATTATAACTGCAACAAAATAAGAACTACTGCATCCAGACATGGGTCAGGAAAAATTGTAAAACTCAATAACTTTGCTAAGCATGCATTTGAAGGTTACCGGTAGATAATGACGACTAACAAACTATCAGGGACCAATTTATCAATGTGTATAGGCCTGAAGATCAGTGTTTTATTTTGTATTATAAACAATATATACAGTGCAGCACTGCTGACCCTGTCAAAAATAGAACCAACTTGACAATGATCTCTCGCTAAATATCCCTAGTTAAACAACCATTTCTGCCTGCCCGGAAAAACAGGAGTTCTTGCAGAAGTGTGGGGTTCTAATATGCTAGTCATTTGGAACTTTACAGAGCCATTCAGTATATGTTAATCATTTCCCCTACCGTAAAACATTACCCAGTGTAGCCATTTGCAGCTATACAAATTAGGTTTTGAAATAACTCGAGTGCATCTTGCCAAGTTGCTGGTTTTGATGCCCTTAGACTGTCCTTGACATATTCAAAGTATTCCTAACGGACATAGACGCACTGTTGTGAAACTTCATTGACCTCTGTCAAATGTACCTTTAAAAGCAGATCTGTTGCACCTCCATGGTACTTTGGTAGGAAGAACAATTGAAGGCCTCGGAGCATAACCATGCTATGTCGAATTTTGAGTCGTTTTTCGATTTTGCTTGGATTTGTCTGAATTTCTGCATGTGAACTGCAATTCGATGGAAAACACATTGTATGGTATTTTTTTGACTGATTCATCCAGAATCCAGAAATGCATTTTTTCTTACGTACACCAAGAAACCAACCTTCCATGGGAGTGGTTTGCAAGTTGCATTACATCTTCTTTCAATCGAATTGCAGTTTACATGCAACAATTCGGGCAAATCCAGGCAAAATCGAAAAACAACCCAAAATTCGACATAGGATGGTTATGCTCCGAGGCCTTCAATTAGTCTAGCCCTCCAGGCACAGTGCATGTCATGCCTGGATTTTCTAATGTAATGAGTGTTCCAGTGTTCTTTAACATGATCACATTCCTTCTGCAATACAAAACAGAAGCAGTACCAAAGACACTCTGTGTGGATTTCAGATGTTGTATCAATTACACCCTGGGTTTCTACATGCAAACGTCTCCACCACAATGTCCGGTTCTTGCAAAAGAAACTCCACCATCCTTCAATTCTTTGATTTCTTGGGGAGGGTACATACCTGTGAGCATGTCATTTTCTCTGAGATAACACTAAGCCATTCTCAGTATCCAGATCTGTAACCAGTTTAATTGGGACACCTCCTAATTCAGCAACAGTGTCTACAAAATACTTTGCTGGATTCTCTGGCAAAATTATTTGAGCATGCAACTTTAAGCCATAGTATGCCTCGGCTAAAGCCAACGATGCATTCATGTATTGGGAACCCTCATGGCTTTAATTTGTCATATGCATCTAGATGCCATGAATAATTTGGGCCTGGATTGCAGTAAACGCTTCTTCTTAGGCAGTGCGCTTTATGGGCTGCAACACCCTCTGGATCTATTTCTTGAAGTAACTGTTGTATAATAATTATACAACAGTTACTTCAAGAAATATTCTAGGTACTCTGAGGCCTTCTAGTTGAAGAGTATGCCAACCAGATCGGTACCCTCCAGCTGATCATGGGCCACTATTTTTTTCTTCACTTTCCGACCATCATCTTTCTGGTGCTGTATACCCTGTTTCCGTTTAGAAAGCCCATACTGCTGTACTTTTCTCAACAGGGTACTATAGCTGATATTGTGTGTTTTTTTTCTTATTAAACATATTGACCATTGTTAGCCCAAAAGTACCTAGGCTTATCAAGGGGGCTCACAATAATACAAATTTAAATCAGGCTCACACAAAAAACAGTTATGATTCTTGGAAAGAGAGAGGTTTATTTCTTGATACTCAAAGCCACTATTGAAATAGTATTTGATAACTGCCTCTTCATCAAATTCCACTTCACTGTCTGTATGTGAGTCATCCTCTCAGATCTGTGGAGATACGTAAAAAAAAGCTCAATGTCCTCAGTCCGGAGCCCCGTCGGAAAATGCTCTTCAAGGTCATGTTTGAACTAGGCAGTCCAAGAGTACGTTCGCATCACGTACTAATAATTAAGCTTAACTAAAATTTTCATCCTTTCATACGGTGACATCAAACGGGAAACATTGTTTTCCAAGCAAAAATCCACAATGCTTCCCGTACAAAGGCAAATTGGTCCAAAAGATTAGAAGCTAGCTTATTTCAAATGCTCACCTTTTCCACAGTTTGAGCAAACATTGTCCCCTTCTGCAAGATGTTTTCAACAATTGGAGCAAAACATTCCTTGTGCTTCGGTTTCAAGATGGCGGACCGCATGTCCTGGCAACTCGACCCAATTCCCCGCTATTTTTCTTTTTGCCGTGAGTCTTTTTCTTTTTGCCGTGAGCTTTTTTAATTTGCCGTGAGCTTTTTCTTTTTTCCGTGAGCTTTTTCTCTTTTCCGTGAGCTTTTTTAATTTGCCGTGAGTCTTTTTCTTTTATCCGTGAGCTTTTTCTTTTATCCGTGAGCTTTTTCTTTTTTCCGTGAGCTTTTTCTTTTTTCCGTGAGTCATTTTCTTTTTGCCGTGAAGTTTTTTAATTTGCCGTGAGTCTTTTTCTTTTTTTCGTGAGGTTTTTCTTTTTGCCGTGAGGTTTTTTCTTTTGCCGTGAGGTTTTTTAATTTGCCGCGAATCTTTTCTTTTTGCCGCGAGTGTTTTCTTTTTACCGTGGGTCTTTTTCTTTTGCCGTGACAGTTGTGGGCCACCGTACTTAACGATTCGTGACTTTGGTGACCACTCACGTTAATTATTACAAAATTCTCCAGCCCAGGTAACTGATGAGCAAGTGGCGCAATCGGATAAGGTGTAGACGATCTGAGGGTCGCGCGTTCCAAGTCCTGTCACCGGAGAGTAAACAGTTTATTTATTTACTTGTCATCTGGCCGAGAGGGGTACGGGGCAAGTGACGGACGAAACGACGAGAAAACAAAAAAACGGGTAATGCAAGAAGCGGCTCGTCGCTAAGCGACGGCCGCTTGAAAATACAAGTACCTTAGAGTAAACAAGACGCTCTATGAGCGTTTACTCGGGATACTTTTTTGTTCCAGAAGCCGGACGCACGCTTCTGATTCTCGAAACTATCCGTTTTGGGTTCACGTAAGACCTTTTTGTTCACGTTCGAGCAAAGCTCGTTAAACCGTTTTGAGAGTTGCCATCAATATTCCTTGTTGTTTACTTCTAGATTAAGTGGCAACATCTGGAGTTTTTTCTCTCTGCGAAGCTTGAAAACAAACTTGAAAACACAAGGCGAATCGTTTCCGTGTATGTGACATGTCCAGATGTTACGCATTGTAAAAAGCACTTGAAATTCAAACTGCTCTATTTTCAAAACAAAGCGTGTTACTTGGCTTAAATGTCATTTACCTGATGAAGGCAAAAAATCTAAATGTTTTATTTTAGTTTTTTTTCTGACGCACGTGAAAACCAAAAATTCGCAAACTTGTCTCTAAATATAGATCTGTCACAGCGATTGAGTTGTGGTATAACCCGGATCAAATTACATCAAAACAACTTTGCGATTATCTAAATATAGAACTGTCACAACGTTCTAATTCGAGTCGATACTCACAGCACGTGCGAGGCTTCCAACATTGTCTTAAATTCGGCAAACCTTTTCACACGGACAGTCTGTACTGTATTAAAATCCAGTTTCACAACTTTACAAAGATATGTGCAGGAAAATTTGTTCCGCGGTCGAAGTGGATTATTTAACCTTGAGAGTTCACTTGCGGTCACGTATTAAATCGAAGGTATCACATTACGAAAACAACTTTGTGCAAATCTGTACCTTTTCTGTCACAGCATTCGATTTCGACTTGTGATATCGATTACACGTGCGAGGCTTCCAACTTTTTCTTAACACTCGGCAAACCTTTTCACGGGGACAGACTGTGCTGTCTTAAAATATCTAGCTTCACAACTCAAACACGATGAATTTGCATAACTTGTAAACAACCGTCGCGTGATGTTAGCCTTTCGACCTTTGGACTATGTGGTTTGCTTTAACCAATGAACACACCGCCACGTGCCTGCTATTGTGCATTGGCCAATCCAAACACCAGAACGTAATTGTATTGTGCATTTTGCTGCACAGAAAAAAAAAAGACTGAAATCTGACACGTTTTATAACTCGGTATACTTACAGTATCCCGAGTAATGAGGGAGATGGCATTCAGCACGCAGCCATGAAAGAGAAGATCGGGAAATAATATTATAGAAGAACCAGATTGGTATTAAAAAGTGAACATAACGCTTCCAACCGGATTGAAGCTATAAACACCTTAGCTGTACCAGTAATTACTCGGGATACTGTAAGTATACCGAGTTATAAAATGTGTCAGATTTCAGTCTTTTTTTTTTTTTCCCTGGGCAGCAAAATGCACAATACAATTACGTTCCGGTGTTTGGATTGGCCAATGCACAATAGCAGGCACGTGGCGGTGTGTTCATTGGTTAAAGCAAACCACATAGTCCAAAGGTCGAAAGGCTAACATCACGCGACGGTTGTTTACAAGTTATGCAAATTCATCGTGTTTGAGTTGTGAAGCTAGATATTTTAAGACAGCACAGTCTGTCCCCGTGAAAAGGTTTGCCGAGTGTTAAGAAAAAGTTGGAAGCCTCGCACGTGTAGTGCTTATCGGCTAATCGATATCACAAGTCGAAATCGAATGTTGTGACAGAAAAATTACAGATTTTGCACAAAGTTGTTTTCGTAATGTGATACCTTCCATTTAATACGTGACCGCAAGTGAACACTCAAGGTTAAATAATCCACTTCGACCGCGGAACAAATTTTCCTACACATATCTTTGTAAAGTTGTGAATCTGGATTTTAATACAGTACAGACTGTCCGTGTGAAAAGGTTTGCCGAATTTAAGACAAGGTTGGAAGCCTCGCACGTGCTGTGAGTATCGACTCGAATTAGAACGTTGTGACAGTTCTATATTTAGATAATCGCAAAGTTGTTTTGATGTAATTTGATCCGGGATTATACCACAACTCAATCGCTGTGACAGTTCTATATTTAGAGACAAGTTTGCGAATTTTTGGTTTTCACGTGCGTCAGAAAAAAAACCCACTAAAATTAAACATTTAGATTTTTTACCTTCATCAGGTAAATGACATTTAAGCCAAGCAACACGCTTTGTTTTGAAAATAGAGCAGTTTGAATTTCAAGTTCTTTTTACAATGCGCGACGTCTGGATTGCTTCTGAGAAACATGTCACATACACGGAAACGATTCGCCTTGTGTTTTCGAGTTTGTTTTCAAGCTTCGCAGAGAGAAAAAAACTCCAGATGTTGCCACTTAATCTAGAAGTAAACAACAACAGCTGACAACGAATATGGATGGCAACTCTCAAAACGGTTTAACGAGCTTTGCTCGAACGTGAACAAAAAGGTCTTACGTGAACCCAAAAGCAAACCATTAGCCGGATAGTTTCGAGAATCAGAAAGCGTGCGTCCGGCTTCTGGAACAAAAAAGTATCCCGAGTTAACGCTCATAGAGCGTCTTGTTACATATAGCTTTAATGTAATTAACTGGAAATTATCTGAGATCAAGAAATTAGACACTAAAACTAGAAAGCTACTCACGACGGCAAAAATGCATCACCCAAAAGCTGATATTGATTGATTATATCTCCCAAGAGCAGACGGCGGACGAGGCCTTGTCCAATTAGAACTGACCTATAAGACTACTCACGACGGCAAAAATGCATCGCCCAAAAGCTGATATTGATTGATTATATCTCCCAAGAGCAGACGCAAGAGCAAGAGCAAGAGCAATTGTATAAATTGCATTCACAACTGCGAGGATCATTCTTCATTTGATTTCATTTCCGCAGTTCATATATGATTCATTTCATATATCATTCACACTCATTTCTTTCACGGGAACATATGAACCCACAATTGACCTGCTCCCAACGTCAGTGGCTTCATAGCTCAGTTGGTTAGAGCATCGCACCGGTAATCGCGAGGTCATGGGTTTAAACCCCGTTGAAGTCCTGAATTTTTTTTTTTTTTTTTTTCAGGCTTCTTTTCGCAATTGTATAAATTGCATTCACAACTGCGAGGATCATTCTTCATTTGAAGACTACCACTATTGGCCTACATGCCTACTTGACATCAAGCAATGATCAACTCCTACACTTGGACCAGCAACACGAAGAAAAGAAAAAGCTGTATTCTATCACAAGAGAAGCTGAAAAGTACAAACATGAATTAGACCTCCAAGAGACGCCCCGAAGAGACGATGAAACTGCAATTCTACATGCAAAGAAAATCAAGGCAAAAGCAAAACACCAAGGCAAGAAACAACTACAGAAAAGATGGTAAGAAAAGCCAATGCATGGTAAATATTAGATACCCCTCACGGATAAGAGAAGCGGACGTTGACATAAAGTTGACAAACCAGTGGCTCAAGTCGAGTGGGCTTAAATCGGAAACAGAGGGACTAATTATAGCGGCGCAGGGCCAGGCTCTCCTCACCAGAACGTACCAGCACCACATTATAAAAGATGGCACTGACCCTCATTGCCGCCTTTGTAATAAATCCCAAGAAACCATAGATCACATTATATCAGGCTGCCCAGAACTGGCAAAGACAGAATATATCCACCGGCACAATAAGGTCGCAACTCACCTACACTGGAACATCTGCAGGGAATACAATGTGGACACTGTAGACAAATGGTATGAACACGAATCAAAAACAGTGGTAGAAAGAGATAATATCACTATCCTGTATGACATGCCCATCCACACAGATAAAGCAATAACAGCAAATCGCCCAGACATTGTGATCAAGAATAAGCAGGAAAACAAGTGCACCTTAATTGACGTGGCCATACCATCGGACAAAAACACTTCCATTAAAGTATCAGAGAAACTGTCTAAATACAAAGATCTGGAGATAGAAATAGCCCGTATGTGGCAGAGGAGAACAGTGATAATCCCTGTTGTCGTAGGTGCCCTTGGAGTTATTAGGAAAGGCACTGAAAAACAGCTGCGGGAAATCCTAGGCAACAATAACCCACATGAAATCCAGAAAACAGCACTTCTGGGAACAGCACACATTCTGACAAAGGTCCTCTCAATCAAGTAAATTGAACAAACACTCCTCTAGTGCCTTAGAACCATGGTTTGGTTCTGGCCCTAGAAGGTAAATGTGGACAAGTAATAAAGTGAAGTAAAATAATATTAATAATAATAATAATCACTTTATTTAAGTTTTAAATCTATTTAGCCAAGCACAGATGCTATACTAATTGGGGAGACTAAATCAAATCAACTCTAAATAAATCAAATGAAATGTTGATTTTTGGGGAGCACCTTCAACAAACGTGCTGAAGCAACATCGCTAAATCTGTCATCTTCCCTACCACTTTCCTTTCTTTACAAGAAGACAATGGCGAAAGTTCTGCATTATCGGAAGGTTGCGGAAGTCAATCTGGGATCAAGCGCTGAGGAAATCCAGTCCTCAAACACCGCCGCTAACAAACGAAGCCGGTTTGTTTATCGTAACTTCACCTATTTCGGTGCTTACTTGATATCTACTCCGATTCAAAGTGCCTTGCTCTGAAAATCGGAGACAGACCATAAGCCCTAAGAATTGTTAAGTGAAAATATCTATTCACTATCCCAGTGAAACTGTCAACAAACGCTTGCTGTTAGACTATGAAAACCACCGTGTAAAATATGGCACGTAATGTTGAGTGTCACGTCGAAGACTGATAAATTAGTGATTTTCCGAACCCGGTCGGTAAATTTACGAAGACATCCATCTTTTTATCCCTAAAATACACCATAGCCTCTCTCTGATCGACAATAGGGAGTTTAAGCAAATCGCTACGGCGGGCGATACTACAGCTGTCGTTGCCGAGGAGGTCTTGGCTGAGTACGTCGCCGTAGCCCTTCAAAGTTCAAGTTTGAGCAGCGCGAAATTAAAGACAGTTTACGTTCGAGTTACAGTAGTTTCTTACAGAGGGACCGCGCAGAGGTCCCAAGCATGTCCCCCCCACCCCCCTCCCCCCCTCCTCGTCCAAGAAAACTTTCGTCCACGCGTTCTTCTTTAGCCCCCCCCCCCCCCCCTCCCCCCCCACTCAATAACTTGCTGCGCGGTCCCTGTTACAGCGTTCACCAGTTAACTTTGGGGAATAAATTCCTTCAAAGGAGCAAGGAATTTGACTTTATTTTGTTGCGCCGAGCGTTTTTGCGGAGGCGTTGAAAAACTTCTCGCATTGATATTCTCAAATGGGATTAGAACTGATTTCGCAGTCTAGAACAACAACGTGACAGTAGAAAAAAAAAAGGCTTGAAATTATAAGTTTGAAATTCAAAACCCCGACTGGTTCAGTACTATATTAAACAGAGGCCACGACTCCCGGTATGATCTATGAGACCAATAATAACAAAATTACTGACAAATCGTGTGGAAGCGATTATTCATTTACATTCACTTGCGACTGAAATGAATCAAGACACGTCAATCACGTTAGAATATAGTGTAATTATTTTAAAGTAAAATACACATTGACTAACCGTCCGAACATCCTTGCAAATCTTACTGCATACTAAGAATGTCTGAAATTAGCATTCAAAATTCTGGACATGGAGTAAAACACAGCTTTTGACATAAAAATAAAACAATGAAGCTGTACTAACGAAATCCTCTTGCCATTTGCCGCCGCCATTTCACTGCATAAAACAACTTGCTGAAAATAAACGCAGATTTGTTGGGTTGAAAGAAGGAAGGTACATATGTTCATTCTGAATGAATTAGGGAGGTTTTTCAGTACGATTAAACGGTCAAAAAATCAAAGAAGCCTGTTGAAAAGAAGAAAGAAGCGATTTAAAACTCACGTACTAGAGACTACGCGAAACCTCTTCTCCGAGTAGTAGGATTTACCGCTACGGCAATCTCGTTCCCAGAGTCCACGTTCCCCTAGACCAGCTGAATAAAGGGAACGTGGGCTCTGGGAACGAGATTGCCGCTACTCCTGCCATGCGCAGTAGTCCATATTTTTACAAAATTACTTCCGGTTGCCGTACTGAAGCCCGCCGTACCGTTTTGCTTAAACTCCCTAATCATACTCGTAGTACCCGCCGTGTTGTTTTGAGATCTCTCGCGCGAGAAAATGTCCAAGTCCAAAGTACACTTCCAGGACTGGGAAGTGCGCTCTGATTGGTCTATGTAAAATCCCGCTCGTTTCAGCAGACGTTGTTGAGGAGGAAAGATTGCGTGACGAGCCAAACTGAAGAACGTTTGCCTAGGAGGCTAAAGCCTAACTTGTCTAAATCAGAACGCAAAACTATTAGAGAGCTAGAAGAAAACTCGGAAATAAGCATCAAAAAAACAGACAAAGGAACCACGACTCTCTTAATGAACAAAACAGATAAGATCAAAAGAGGGCATGAGACTAATCGAGGTCAAGGAACACTACAGGCCCCTCGAAACACCAATGGTAGAAGAAACTTCTAAGCGATTCCAGCAAATGATTAAAGAACTCTACCAAAAAGAATACATTGATGAAATGACACTTAAGTAGTTATCTCAACGAACGCTGAACCCTCCGCGTATCCCAGATTTTTTACGCTTTTTAAGACACGCAAGGTCACTTGTCAAGTCGACCGATAATCTCTGGATGCGGCTGTCCTACTAGGAGAATTTCAGCTTTCGTTGACAGCCTCCTCCAACCAATTATGAAAGAACAGCAGTCCTACCTTAAACATACAACACAGTTTATTAACTTCATTGAAGGAACGAGAGTTCCCGGTAAAGAACACGATTCTTGTCTCAGTGGACGTTACTAGTTTATACACGAATATACCGCTAAAAGGGATCACGACCATGTGCCACGCATATGACACATTCTACGCGGAAACACCCCCATACCTACATGCTATCTTAGAGAAATGCTGAGATTAATATTACAAGAAAACTCTTTTCAGTTCAATGGAAAAGACTTTCTTCAGACCCATGGCACGGCTATGCGCACGAAAACAACGGTCTCTTTTGCCATATATTTTCATGGCTAAGATCGAGACAGCAATTATCCATCAGCACAGTGCAAAACCGTTGGTATGGAAGACATATATTGATACGTGTTTTCCTTATGGGACACTAACAGAGAAGAAATCAAAAACTTCACTTGCTGACATGCAAATAACCATCATCCTACAATAAAATTCACTGCTGATATTTCTGACAAAGAAACCATCTTCCTTGATACATGCATTTACAAAGGAAAGAGATTTGCCAAGGAATCTTTCCTGGACACGCGCACTTATTTTAAACCTACTGAAACACTCCAGTGCACGCACTTTAAATCCTGTCACCCTCCCGGGGTCAAAAAAGGCTTCGTGAAGGGTGAAGGTCTTAGACTACCAAGAACTAATTCTTCAGAGGAGACTTTCACAGAAAACGTAAAAAAAGTTAAATTACGCCTTCGAGCGAGAGGCTACCCGAACAACCTTATCGATAAAACACTCTCGGAAGTCAGATTCTCTGATGGAAAGATAGCCCTCAAAGAAAATAGTAGAGCGCATAAAGAAATACTACCCTTTGTAACGCAATACAACCCATGTGTGCAAACGCATTCTAATGGATAAATGGGGGATAAATGGCATCTCATAGAATCGCAACCTAAATTTAAAGCAATGTTTAAAGAACATCTAGTTATCTCTTATAAAAGAGGCAGATGTGAAAAGACCTATTAGTTAGAGCCAAACTGTAGTAGCGAAACCTTGTAACACTACATGTGAAAGACTACAACATTCACGCGACACGTTTGTGGGATTTGTGAATGGCCCGTCATATTATTGTTTGCTTAAAAGATGACGACAAATTGTTGCACCTCGAAAATTGGCTCATGACTTGTTTTCTGTATGTTTTTAGTGATATCCAAAAAATTAACCCCTCGAGATTTTTGCCCGTTACTCGTTTTCTCGTTACTCTGTTACTCGTTACTCGTTACTTGTTTTAGTAACACCCCGTTTCCAGGTCCTTTTGCGCTAGAACGAGCGAGTGCGCATGACGGAACGCCTTGCAGTAAATGGTTGGTAACGTCGGAAAATCACTTACCTTTATTCAACGGTCATTCTGTTTGGTTTTAACCACCGTAGCAATTTTTTTTATTCACTAACCACTGAAATCTGTTTGGTTTTAAACCTTCGTAGCTCTTTTGTTTTTTTCAGTGACCACCGGAATCTGTTTTGTTTTAATCACCATTGCTCTTTTTTTTCAGTAAATCTCAGTGTATCTCTATTTCATTTCTCAGTGAATCTCAGTGAATCTCTATGTAATTTCTAAATTTTTATGTCATGTACGTTTTTTAGTGTTTATTACCCGAATCATTTTATATTTTTAAATCTAGTTAAGTCTGTAATTTTCATAGATAATACACAACCCCTCAAGCATGTATTTTGCTTTAACTACTGATGGTGTTTAAATAAAGGATTTTACTTACTTACTTACTTACTTACTTACTTACTTACTTACTTACTTACTTACTTAGTTACTTACTTACTTACTTACTTACTTACTTACTTACTTACTTACTTACTTACTTACTTACTTACTCACTCACTTACTTACTTACTTACTTACTTACCATGCACTGGAATCTGTCTGGTTTAACTCTTCTTTGGAGATCTGCTGCAGACTATAAATAGAATTGCTGGCGGGAAACTCCCTCTAAGGCGGACACCTCTCTAAGTTGGACACCTTGGTCTGGTCCCAGCCAAATTGCCCCATACTGTATTCGTAGTATCGAAACTCCCTTTAAGGAGGACACTAAGGTCTGGTCCCAAAAGTGTCCGCCTTAGCGGGAATTTACTGTACCTCCAAATAAGGCAATCCAACTCATTTGTATATGTATTATGCCCATTTACCGATTTTCCCATGGAAGACGAACAGGCAGTAGGACATTAGGTCCCTTACGATTATTGAGAAGCAGTAATTTATCCTTGGAGCAGAAAGAGGCCCAAGCGATAGACGTTTCGTGCATACACTGTTTTTCGTCCAACTTTCTTCTGATGCGGGCGCTGTTAACTGTAATCCAATATGTCGGTGACCACCGCTTTGTCTGATTTTCCCTCACGTGATTTGCAAAAGATTACAAATCTCTCAAACAATGCACCGACTTTGATTTAATGTTCTCTCATGACAGAATCTTTGTGGTCCTATTTAGTTTAGGTAGGGGTTAACAACGTGTGTAGAAATAATAATAATAATAATAATAATAATAATAATAATAATAACAACAATCTATTATTAGGAAGCTCTATCACTAAGAGTGGTTTACATAGAGGTCCTAATACTAGATATATATTATATAATGATACAATTAAAATCTAAGTCCAAAAATGCTACAGAACATTAGATTCATGTGGTGCTGTCAGTGTTTATTATACTGTACAAAGCGGTACTAACTTTTGCGTCCATGGATAAAATCCTAAAGTGTTATCATTCAAATGAAAGCAGTCCCACGGTTTAATCTTGCATTTCATCAGAATGGAGAATTTTTCACCAAGGTTTTTGGCAACTTCGTTATGTTTGTCGGGGAAGTACATGTCAATAACAAATCTGTGTTCATCTGTGTGCAGCAACGAGTTGGCCGTATGAAGGCATCGCGACGTCTACCCGACATAACCAACACCGCACAGGTCACATTGGCACTTGCAAACAACGCCGATTTGCTGAGTTTCCTTCCCTCCTCTCCCCCTCCCCCCTCTTACATGTTTTTGCTCTCGTCCTATTTTTCGCGCGGCCGAAACTTCTAAAATCCCGTTCCTCGGTCTTTCTTTGCTCGGAAACTACACGGAAACGCTTGCTACGCAGGCTACCTGCATCTTGATGTCACTTTAATTTTACGACTGACGAAAATCAACTGAATGCCTTTGCAGATCTCGTTGTTAAGATATTGTTAGGAAGTTCAATATCGTTTATTTAGTGATGTACGAATTTTCTAGCCGTGTTGGTTATTGGTATCCTACTCTTGTGATATAAGGGCTTTCATGGTCTTGGTTAGTAGCCCACACATGTGTTTTATAAATTCTGAATTGTGTTATTTACTTGATTGATTGTCTGTGTAATTTCTCACTGAGGACATCCTTGGAAATTCTGGCGGACCTTGCCATAGACCTCCCTGGTATCACGGCTGTAGTTTATCCCTCTTGGCAAAGTCATTCTTTCAGAGTTTTCATTGGAAGTTCGCTGTTTGTTGATGTGATCGCGTAGGTATGTTTGGAGATTCCTTCTTGAAGATGTCTAGAATTCTTCCCGTTCCCACGGTCCGTAAACCCAAACATGTCTTCAAACTAAACATTGAGCTATAAAGTTCCAAGCTTGTAAGTTAGTTGATGATGAGTAGCAGTTGATGAAGAAAAAGCTAAAGTTGTAGCACCTGTAACAGTTAAAGTTGTCTTTGTAACCAGCAGCAACACAGTGGGCAAGTTAAGTAGAAAGGACAATGTAATTCCCCATTGATTACAGAGTCTTGGTTCCTTATGGCTTAGACGATTGTGCCTACCATTTGAGCGTGTCAACACAACTTTGTCAGTGGTGTGATGACGACATCAAAACGCTTTTCGTTTTTAATTGCAGTTATCTTTCAAACAAGAGGCTACAATTAGCCTAAACCCGGGCTTGCAAAAAACAGTATTGTATCCCTAACTTAGTGCTAAACAAAAGAATAGAGGGAAGTCTGTCTTTCTTACATCGGACGCATTGTGTTTAGCTTGTGTTGGAGTCTATTCCTTTAGACCCCTATCAACATATATTCCTCTAAAATACAGCTCAACCATTGAGCACAATAATTATAACACTTGTAAAAAATATTTCTAAAAGAACAAGAAAAAGAGAAACAGAAAAAATAAAGCCCGTGATATATACCACTAAAAGACATCGAACCCGGGTTAGCTGCGTCACAGGCAGGAACAATGACCTTTAGGCCACAGAGGTTTATCGTTATGCATGCAAGATGATAAAAATAGTGTATTGATTCCAAAAAAAAAAACACTAAGCACACTTGTTTTCGCTTCGATGGATAATTGTTTGAGAAAGGAAACGCTTATCGAACGATGTTGGATTTTTTCGCATAAATGTGAATGGAGTCTCGGTGAAATGTGAGTAGAAAATTAATTAGCAGAGTGAAACTGTTTACAAATACGTCAATCCAGGGTCATTTGAAACACAAGAAAGGAACGTTTCTGGACAGTTTCAAGGGACGCTAGTACATTTGTAAAATATAATCGCTTATCATTCAAAAATTAAAGTCCAGAAATTGAGATATTGTGGCAAAATAGTAAATAAACTACCTGTCAAAGTCTCAGGGGTGTCTGATATCCCGTACTTGAGTTATTCAACAAAATGTACATCTCAATGGAGCGGTACGGGAACACGGCAGTCCATCTGGAGTTAAATTTTGGTCATGTTAAAAGCTTTCTTCTCGCTGTTGAACTTGCAAACATTCGTATAGACACTTGTCTTAACATATTAGTTGTTCAGACTTCAAAGACACAAGGTGAATCGACGTTTTCCGATACGTGACAACAGGCATCATTCTTGCTGTTGATATGAGATTTACACTCGAATCACTCGGCCGTGAAAGGTCAAACTCCCTTTGTCTGTAGTCTCTAATTTTTGGCGCTCCCCTCGCGTCGCGTCTCCTCGCAACTTCGCGCGCGCACGTGCCCCCACAATCCGTCGCCAAAATTAGAGACTACTCGATGTCTACTGAAGCAGACACGGGGAAACACAGCAGTCCATCTGCCGTTAAGTTTACTCATGTTAAAAACTTTCTTCTCGCCGTTGCACTTCCAAACATTCGCATAGACACTTCTCTTAACATATTGTTTGTTCAGACTTCAAAAGCCACAAGATGAATCGACATTTTCCCATACGTGACAACACGCATCACTGTTGTTAAAAATAGTTAGCGCTTGCGCAGAAACGCCGGAAGTGCCATTTGTGGATGATACTCGACGACGAAAAAGAATTCGAGAACCGTCGGTAGTTCTAGACCCGGGCGCCGCGCGAGACGCGCGCAGCCCGGGTAATAAAGATTACATGTTATATTTATTTATTATTCTCAAAACGCTCCGGCTTATGCTGAAAGGAGGCTCAGGAATTTCACTTTCCCCAAAACAACGTCTTTTAACGCATAGAAGTCAATCAAGTTTGAGAACTCTGGAATAACACCTCAAATAAATATAACTGATCGATAGGTCGATTAATAACTTGTACTGTAATTGACTGATTGTTCGATTGATAGATTGATTGACCTATTGGTCGTTTGAGGCATATTGTGTCAGCCTGAGATTGCAATATAGTTACCTCGAGGAACTAAGTGATTTTTAGTTTATTTCATTTTTGTTTCGTCTAAGCTATGTGGGGAATAAGTCAGGAGCCCACACTTTCGCTGTTCTCTCTTCCAGTTATTTTATTTGCAGACCGCGTGCACAACAAAGTAGTCAGCTAAATCTCGATCTCTCACTGCACTCGTAACACACTAAAAACTACAGTTCATTGTTGTCTCATGTTATGGCACACCTTAATTTAACGTAAGCTGATTGGCTGAAGATATTTCAGACAAAGGAATAAAGAAACTTATTCACTTAGAGCAGACATGACGCGACGCTCGATTTCCGGTGGGATTTCACAATCGGTTACACTAATCACCCTGTTTCCGACAGCTAGATAGTTTGGTTATCACTGTTAAGAACCGCAAAATCTACCTATAAAATAGTTTAATCAAGCCCTGGACCAATGCCGCCATCTGAAAGTGGGATGGGGTTGGCCTTTTGCCCACTTCTGCTGCCAATAGATACTGGAGTTTCTTTCCTGGAGCCAGTTTCGCTTTAAAGGTCAGGAATGTTGAGCAAAGGTTAGTGTGACGTTCTAGTACTAGACACGGCCTCTAGAATAGCTAGCATCCACTTGTTTTGGATCCGCAGCGGCGATGAAGAGAGAAACAAGTGTTTACTTCCTTGTGGTATCGGCTATATTTGCCCTAGAGCTCAAATCAGTTTCAGGTAAATTCATAAGAAGTTGATGAATCGTATATTTGTGCTTCCTGAGTGAGTGTCAACATCCGCCTATGCGTATCAGTCGGTACAAAGATATATCAGATTCCATGTTCCTTTCAGCTGATCATTAT
Organism: Pachyseris speciosa; assembly: GCA_016490735.1. NCBI lineage: Eukaryota > Metazoa > Cnidaria > Anthozoa > Scleractinia > Pachyseridae > Pachyseris > Pachyseris speciosa. The sequence continues at coordinate 793,405 of JAEMWC010000167.1, read as the reverse complement.
AACTGAAAGTTAGATTCATAGAAGAGTGCTGAAAACAATGCAAAGTTCCAAACTCAGCAAAGCAAACAAAAATGACAAGAGACGTTCCTTCTTATAATATCGATGGACGTGGACAGTCATGTCATAGTTTACATTTGTCTTCCTTCGTTCTACATTTCTGTCAACAACTTTTTGAACATCATCTGAGACGAAGGAATAACCAGGCTTTTTTCTATTTTTGTTTGCAATCAATCATTTTGATCAATTTTGACCTTTAAAAAGGGAATTGCTTGTTGTTCAGAAACCCTCTTTGGATATTATCTTGCATAATTCTTTCTCATTTACTGCACGAAATAACTGCATGTTTTGCATGTACAATGGAACTCCATTAATACCGCTGCAAAAACTAACGTGGTTTTGTAATGTATTTTTAGGCGTTTCGCAGGGTCGAAAAAAGTGGCCTTAATAACCAGGAGGCCGTATAGCGGGGATCCATATTACTGAGTTTACTCTGAAGCGAATTTATTATTTCAGAACGTGCAACACAATTCGATAATAAGCACCCAAGCTTACATGTGTTAAAAGTTTCATTTCAAGTTATTTCCGAGTCATATGATTGCGATTACTTTCAGTTTCATCAGTTTGACAAATTTTGCAAAGTAGTGAAAACCAGGCTCCAGACAGTTGATACGACCGATAAAAGAGACTTCAAACCGAAATTTCCGAATTTTCCTGACAAATGATAAGAATCCGGGATCTCTACGTGGGTGACATTTCTTTTGCCAGATTTTGGTTTTGACAATTAATTCTGTTTTGAGAGTAAAAGCAAAAGCAAGGAGGCCTGTCACGTCCATGACATCCATCAAGCTGAACTATGGAACATCCCACTTGCCGTTCGCCTTTATACTGAGTGTTGAACAGATTCAATTTATTCCTCATATTACTGAAACGAATTTACTATGAATTCGAAAGGCGGTGGCGCTTTTTTGTGAGTGGAACTTCAATTAAGTCTGTATTTTCTGGAATATGTAAGCAGGGCCACCGCTGAAAAATAACAACCTGATGAAGGAAGGCTGTGTTTCCCCAAATACTGGTTTTTAAAAATATATATTCCTCGCCGTGTAACCAGCCTTGCTTCTTTTTTTTACCGTTTATTGATTTGAAATTTTCTGTTCTCTTTTAGGATCGTGCGAACAGGGTGCTATGGGAATAGCAGATGGATTCATTTATTTAACGGCCTCCTCTGAACAAAATGGCAATACACCAGCCAAGAATGCCCGATTGAACTACACAGCAGGATCATCATGGTGTGCATCCACAAGTGACCGTAATCCGTATCTACAGGTTGATCTACAGGCACTTCACATCATCTGTGCTGTGTCCACTCAGGGGAATTCACAAGGAGATCAGTGGGTGAAGACCTACACCCTACAGTCATCCACAGATGGGACAACTTGGACAGATTATGCAGAAGGTGGACAAACCAAGGTAACGGATGTTGTGTATTGCAAATTAGTGTGATCGTTCATCTTGACATATTTACACCCTGAATTTCATTTTGTTTATATCTACTATAGAGTTTCATTGGGAACTACAACCGGAACTCAGCAGTAAAGCATATTTTGTACAAAGGAATTGTTGCCAGATACGTGCGTTTCGTTGTTGGTGCCAGTCACAATGGAGCTTGTTTACGTGCAGAAATATTTGGAGTTACAAGGAGCAAAGGTGCATGTAGTTTGAATTTATTCGCCGAACAATGTAAGGTTATAAAGTCAAATCGTTCAGCCAAATGAAAAATGGTTCCATCCACTATAGAATTGTTAAGCGAAAAGGCACTGATCTTTTCTTCGAGAAAAATTTCAACCTGTTGAAATTTAGTCTGTTTTTCTCTTCTTTCCACATGACGTAATTTCATTGGTTTTGGTTTTGTCAAAGGCAATATTGCCCTTTTCAAGCCTACAGTTCAGTCAAGCACATTTGGCATATTGTCAGCCTCAAGTAATGCTGTAAATGGGGAAAGGAATACCCAAGATTACAGACGTTGTACACACAGCGAGACGAGTACTGACCCGTGGTGGAGATTGGACATGGCACGAGAAGAACCTGTGGCTGAGGTGCGCATACTCAACAGGGGAGACTGCTGTGCAGATAGATTAGACGGAGCTGAAATCAGAGTGGGTAAGTAGTCGCTTATGAAAATTATTCGCCATAGAAAGACTTGCTGTTGTGACTATAGGAAATTTGAGCCCAATTTAAAGGTGCAACCCATGGTGTCTTACATGAGTTAATTGTTATAACGGGATAAAGAAAGACCAGTGAGGAACAACGTATATCTGCGTTTGTGCTTCTCCTGCTTGGGATCGTTAAAACCTCGTGGAGGTGTAACAGAACTGTATGCACCGCCTTCACGAAAACTGTTGTCGCGTTTGTTTTTGTTGTCAAACAAAGAAACGTTCGTGAAATGAGAAAACCTAACAATGTCGACCACCACGAAGCATCACGAGCCGCGCAGGGGGAGGGGCTGGGGGGAGCTTTAGCCCCCCACTTTTCAACAGTGAAAAGCAAGTAATACTAGAAACATCGAAGTTACTTTTCTATTTAACGTTTTACCCAAAGAGCATGCCCCCGGACTCCCCCTAGTTGATTCACAATCAGAACGCGTTCGAATTGAGTCCCCCTCCCCCCCCCCCCCTTTTTATTGCAAACTTGCTGCGCGGGCCCTGAGCACGGAATGCCGGAAACCAGTATACTAAAAAATTAATTTAACGTAAAAACGAACCATGGTTTTTCCCTGTCTTTGCATATCGCGTTCATTTTACTCTTTTTATAATGATTGTTTTTGTGCTTCCAATAAAATGTTTGATTTCTGCCATGCCGTTTCCACTTTTCCAAGAGGAGGACATTTGTTTTAAAAAATAAGTGGTTTTTTATTCCAGAGGCGTTACTAACCTCAATCACTTTCCAGAGCAAACGCATATTCTAGCCACCGAGGAAAGAGCTCGAAAAGGTGTTTGTCTCGCAAGCTACAGAAGTACAGTGTAATTCTGTGCAGTGATTTGTCAGCGATTTTAATTGGAGAAATTTGAATTGAGGTTCCCATCATCTAGTTTTTTATTGCACCAGTACGTGTGCTTATTAATAATAATAATAATAATAATAATAATAATAATAATAACAATATAATGATAATGATGTGGAAGCTAACAACAGGAATACTTGCTGATATATGATATTGATGATGATGATGATGATAACAATATCTTATATTGATTTGCTACCAAGTATCAAATGGTTATAATCGACCGAAAGTAATGGGGTTACGGACGTGTGTCTCACGTGCATGAAATTTTAGATCTGAATTGGGTTGCTTCATGTGTAAGTACATTGTAAGGGAAAACCCCACGAAAAATTGGTCATGAATCGCTA
>JAEMWC010000167.1:727500-785000 GCA_016490735.1 Pachyseris speciosa | reverse complement strand
TGTTTGATAGAAACTTTAAAAAAGTCCATCCAGATGAAGCATGGAACACAAATTTACCTACCGACTTTGGTATAATCCTATATTGTTTCCCATCAGAACGAAGGAGTAGCACGAACCCTGAGTATGTTGCCCAGTATCTGATTACTACAGTTTAAAACTGCTATAACTTTCCTTCCTCAATCTGAAATTTGGCCCTCAGACAGTCGATTTAGTCTATAATATGATGAAAAAAGGTCTACGTTTTTGCCTTTGTATCCGTCATGATATTTGCATTTCTGCAGTGCCCCTTTGTTGCCCAGTATCCGACCAAACAACATAAGTAAACGTAACTTTCTCACTGATTCATGGAAAACATCCTTGGACAAGCCAAAGTCACAGTTTGGCAGCTCAATCAGCCAATCTGTTAAATGTTTTTCCTCAATTTTTTGGAAGGAGAGCCCTTCCAGCAGTCATAGTTCGCCCTCCCACCCAGTATGTCCACCGATGCTGTGTTTATTCCCCACTTTTGGGCTCCTTGCAAGTACTTAATCTGCCTTCACTAAAACCTCTCATTGTTTTGAGAAATATATCAGAGTAATCGCTTTCATTGGGCAGCCTTTTGCGATGCCATATACTAGAGTCAATAGAAAGGTCTGAATGAGAATCCCATTTTAACTTCCGCTTACCTAAAATGCAGTCTTGTGAAACAAACGCATGGACCTATGAGTCAAATTAATTACCCAGTGGCCAATGGTCAATTGGGTGTGATTGTTCATGAAATCAATTGACTGTTGGACATCGGGTGAGTAAGTAATTTGACTCATAGGTCCGTGTAGACCGAGTCGCCAAGCCATATTTGAAAATGATTAGGGCACTAGACATTTGAATCAAGACTCTTTAGACGGTCTCAACGGAGAAGATTCTAGATATTATTCAGGAATAATTCCCTCTCCATGTTAATGGTCCTCCGGAGCCTACAATTGATGTGTTCTGTTACTATCTGCCGAGGTCCACGTGAAATTTCAACGTGATTGGAGCCTTTGGAACGAGTTTATGGTTGTTTTCCGTCAGTGGATCCGGTGAATTCCTCTGGCAGACTACCCTGCCATAATATTATATTGGGTACATTTTCAGAGAGAGAAGCCGTTGCAATAGAATCTCCACAAAATCTGTTCAAATCGACCAAGAAATCAGACAGGACACAAAAGGAACTATAAAAGAGGTCAGGTGAGAACATTTTACTGAAAAATCATTCGTAATTTTGCCTTCAAATTCGATACCTTTTCCCGTTCAAACCCTTGCAATTTCACTGTTATCCAAAGGTCACCTTGATGCTCAAATTACGTGACGCGCGCCGCTGTTTGCGTTATAACCGTCAACACAAATTGTGGAGCTTATGATTATATAGCCAACATTTCACTCACCTGAATAGAAATGCGCCTTCTGCAAGTGTTTTTCAAGCTAAAAGCCCACCAAACCTTGGATTTAAAAGGTGAAATGTTGGGCTTCCTTTCGGAATACTTCGTTCGAGGGAAATTAATAAACGCATCGCTTTAATTGAAATTATTTTGTAACTGGTCGGATACTGGGCAACATACTGTACCGATTCAAAGACCTCGAGACACGACTGTCGCCGCGATGGATAACGCTGTTCAGCTCGAAGAGCACTAGATGTTATGCGATGCTTTTGTTATTTCAGGTTTTACTGTGTCCTTGACAAGTTACGGCTTTTTACAGTTCATCCTTTTGTGTGCACTTACCAAAAACTTTCATTGGCTTGCCTCGTACCGGCTGATATATCCACGATGATGCCTTCATTTAGTTGGACGTCGGAGCCACAAACTTGCCTTTTGTTTACTACGCTAACGCTGTTTTCCACTGATCAACGAAAAACACATCTTCGTGAAGGGAAAGAAAGAACAATTATTCACACAATCGAGCAAAAGAAAAGACTATTCAAAGACGGGCGCCAAAAGAGAATGAATGTTTAGTAAAAGCACGAGCATAGTCACATGAAAATTCGCTCGCTATCATTGGCTGTTGCTGTGTAAAGTCCGCTGGATTACCTGATTGCAGTCTTCAAAGAATCTTGTGCCTTACCGTGGAACTTGTAATTCGCTTTCCTCCGGCAAATATCTAACTTCATTTGCCTCTTTTCCACTGAATTGTTCAGACCTTGGCGATATGAATCCAATTTCTGCATGGCGGAGATTTCGCCAAAAACACGCTTCGTGAAGACTCGTGAAGACTTGTCTTTAGTGGAGGATAAAAACATGTTTCAGATGACCCATTTGTCCTCGAATATCATTTGATTTGTGTTCATGGTGTAGGTGAGAAAACTCCATCGCTTATAAACGCCTGATTTTACGTTTATTTCATTTCAAAGGACTTTATAAATTTAACGTTTTAAGTTTCATGAGTTTTTTGACAAGTCACTGAGTAAATTGTGTGACTTTAGGCCGCTTTAGGAGTATGTGATTTTAGGGTTGTATGTTATTGTAAGCTTAAGCTTATATATATATTTGTCTTTTGTAAATGACTGTAACCATAACATCATCGTATTTTACAAATAGGCAGGTATTACCAAATCAGTTTCAAAAATAAAGTACTTTGTTAAATGCAGGGCTCCTTGTGGCAATTCATCATGTATTAAGGCACTCACTTGCAGCTGTTGTTAAAAAGTTTGAGAGAAACACCAAAAAGGCGATTTTCTCTGACAATATTTCCGATCCCAAGGCAACAATTAAGCACCTTGTAGCAGTCAAGTCTGACAACAGGCAACTGCATTGCATTCATGTAGAGCAAAAACTTTACAAAAGCTTTTTAATTGATACTGGTGATGCTTCTACAGTATATACCTAGGTGTTGCACCCAACTCATTGGAAACATTTTAATGGTAATATTACTCTCCCTGTTGAATAGCATATTTCTGTATGCATGAGTTATTAACATACATTTTTGGTATGTTGTACACCCAGAAACACCAAAGTACACTTTTGATATGTTTTATGTTATATACAATTTTTGTATGTTACATAAATTATTAAAATACATTTGAGGTATGTTGTACACTTAGAAATACCAAGTACACTATTCATATGTTTTTTCTACAGTTAAGGTACTCACTAAAAGCTATGTATTTGGTATGTTAAAAAAGAGACAGTTAAATTACACTTTTGATATGTTTTTGTTACTCTCCTGGTATGCCTCAAAAATACACTTTTGATATGTAATACTAAAAACATACCTCATAATGACAGGTATATCAAAAACATATCAATAGCAACTCTAAAGCATATCAAAAAATCCGTGTGGGCAATCCTGTAAACTGGTGAGTCAAGCCATTTAATTCGCTTTTGACGCCTTTCTTGCAGAAATATTGCAATCAAACTAGATGAGTGTCGAGCGGGACGTGTGTAATCATATTTCTGTTTCTTCTCTAGGTATGGCACCGGAATAGTGTAGTTGCTGGCAGTCCCAGCAGCGGGAAAAGGCTGAATAAACGGACCAAACAAACCTGTACTGTTCATGCTCGTTTGAACGGGACACAGCCGAGCGATGGCGAGCCACCGTTCAGGCTGTTTCCTTATCCCACGGAGAAAAAGGATAGCGAAGGAAGAAAACGATGGACGGAGAATATCAACAGGGAAATAAAGGAAGGAAAAGCCTGGACTCAGTCCAAAGAAAAATCGGTAGCCAGGATGTTATAGCATCACTTTCATGAAGCCAGTCTTTCAGAGTAGATGGATCTGGCAAAGAAGATCCATTTCCCGTTCCAAGATCCATTTCTCGTTCGCAGTGTGGTTTCAATCCTTTCTTCAGGACAGGAATTTCCATTTCCGAGGCTGCAAACACACAAGCAACAAGTTCTTGCTTGCTCCCCGGAACTTTCAAGCCCCGTTTACGGGCGTCAGAATGCCAAGAGTTAACTTTGTCGTAAGTTAGATCAGAGACTCCTCAGAACTCATAACAAGAAATAACATACAAACTGCGGTGATAAACATGACAATAAAACGCATTAGTGGAAAACAAAAATAAACTACATCGTTTAACTTGACGTTTCGTATGTTTCGACATACATCTTCAGAAGTGACCGTTAGGAATGAAAGTAACAACTAAATTTTAAATTTAATATAAGTAACTAATTAACAATAACCTTGACAGAAGCTAAAAATAATTTGCATATAAAAGATGCAAACTAATAAAGATACAACTTTTCGCTGCTTACATTTTCATTTAAGGTAGGTTTCAATTCTCTAATTAGTAGAGTCTCCTTTATCTTGCAATGAGTATCTGACCGACCTTTTGCTAATATCTCAAAGTGGTCCCATTTTAAGTTGTGACCAGTTGACGTGACTTGGTCTGCGATAGCAGATGTATGACAGCTACTCGTGATCGCTTTAAAATGTTCAGTTTTTCTGTCATGCAATCTGCGTTTTGTTTTTCCAATAAAGAAATCCTGGCAGTCCCAACAACTAACCTTATAAACAACTTTTGACATTTGGGAACGGTTAATTCTATCTTTGTAGGGAAAAAGAGACTTAATGCGATGAGCGCTTTGGAAAATAACCTTAAGATCAATGCAGCCATAAAATTTACTAATGCAGGTCTTCAGTTGTTTGGTAATAATTTTGCTTTGTACTCCTAAATAAGGTAGAACTAAGATTATTTCCTTTTTGGGGACTGTGGTGGTTGGAATCTTCGGTCTGTTTTGTGCCTGTTCAGAACATCATTAATGTTATAATTGACAACACCAGCAGGGTAACCGTTTTGTAACAACAACTTCCTCAGTTCATTTAAACAAGAGCGCAAAAGAGAAGGTGACGAACAGATGCGAAAACAACGAAAAGTGAGCGTACGGATGAGGTTCTTTTTATATTTCCTAGTTGTGAAGAAGTCCCATTTTGTGTACAGGCCGGTAAAGGTCTTCTTTCGGTAGATAGATGTTGAGAAAGTTTGACTGTGGCGTTTGATGAGAATGTCCAGGAAAGGGATTGTATTGTTCTCTTCAAATTAAACGGTGAATTTTATATTTGAGTGACAGTTATTTAGGTAGTGTAGAAACTGAGTTGCTGTGCTTTTACTGTCGAACAAGGTGAAGTTATCGTCGACGTATCGAAACCAAATAGAAGGGCGAGCGTTGTTGTTAAGAAACTATTTCTCTTCAAAATGGCACATGAAGATATTGGCCAAAACAGGACCTAAAGGAGAGCCCATAGCCACACCGTCAATTTATGAAATGGCTCTTCTTAGTGGCAAACTCAAGCAGAACTTTCAAGACTGAGCGGGGCAGTGTTGGTGGATCGGGGAGGGCATACAATTTGTCAAGACAAATTTGTATTGTCTCATTAAGTGGAACGTTCGTAAATAATGAACTAACGTCAAATGAGGACATCACTTCGTTGTTATGGTTATAGGTCTTGGCCCAGTCCGCAAAACTAAAAGAGTCCTTGATTGTCAACTGATTCGTGGAGATGGGCTGAAGTATGCGTACAAGATATGATGCCAGATTGTAGTTGTAAGTGTTCAGAACTCATTTTAGTCACAAAATTAAACTATTGGCCTGAAATCACGACTTTAAATGTAATTTTTTCCCTCAAAGTATTCACAAAGCTGCACACTTGAATCTTTAGACGTACTTTGTTGATTAGGGTTCCTAGCAGATAAATTAAAGACGGAGAAATAAGCCAAGATACATGGTAAACAAACGCAATCTGAGTATTCTGAAACAGGAGACATTCACTTGGTGCTCACTTTTCTGGAGAGCCTATCCCATAATGCATTGCTTAACACCAGAGGAGGGAAACTCTTGATGCGTGTAAAGCGATTAATGCGGGCACACTAGGCGATTTTTTTTATCAGATTTGCTTCTTTTCCTCTGTCCAAAACCACGTGTCGTTGTTGTCGGCCATTTTGAAAAGTCATGTGATAAAATCACCCAATCTGATTGGTTGACTATACTGGCGATTCGCAGCAGTGAGCGTACAAAATCGCGAGAAGGGGCACAATAGGCGATGCCGGCGAATTTAATCGCCAATATCTGACATGTCAGATACCGGCGATTTTATACGCCGATCGCGGCGATTGGCGAAAATTGCAATCGCTGCACTGGGCACACTAGGCGATTTTCGCCGATCGCGGCGATCGGCGTATAAAATCGGCTATAGTATGTACCTCACTTCTGAGTTATCGCGTAAAAAAAAGATTGTTTATACCTGACCTCTATAACCCAGGTACGGCTTTTGCTGGAAAAGTTATTTCATTCAGACAGCATGCATGAAAATGTGCAACAGTGTAGTAATATCGGCATGAAAATGTGCGGCAACAGTGAAGTAATACCGAGTCGGTAAAAAATACGCTATTGCCGCTGGAATAAATTAAACATCTTCTATAAAGTCGGTTTATGAACTGTGCTATTTTTAAAGCGTCCCTACTACTCATGATCAGTTTCACTCAGAGTCAAAAATGTTGACACACTGTCAATACCAGGCTCGATTACCAGCCGTTGTTTCGCGGGGAAATGAGCCCGCGCTCACTCCCTGAAGTCTCTTCGATTCTCGGGGAGAATACCCGGGAACCGAGTACGTAGCCGGTGGAAATCAAGCCTACGTCAACACTTGAAAAAGGTTTTCACGCGTCTTTCAGACTTGGCCCTCAATCAGCCTGCTGACCAGATTGATACTATTCACGGTGGAAATGCATCACGAGCGGTGGATGGAGGAAAATCAACAGACTGGACCCAGAATAGCTGTTCGCATACTTCAGAAATAAATGATCCTTGGTGGAGAGTGGACCTGGGATCATCATCTGTTCCTGTGACTGAAGTCAGGATTGTAAACAGAGCTTGCGGTGGTGATTGTGGATTGCGTTTGAGTACATTTGAAATCAGGATAGGTAAGTTAATGTTATAGTGTAACGATGGATGTTATGGTGTAAACGATGGATGAAAACCTCGTATAGTTCATTGAATTATTAATTTAGAAAAAAAAACCGATAATTTGCTGAATAAGACTTAGCAACTGCATTAGAGAGCGTAAAATCTTCTTAGCCAAATGTACTTTTTTTTTTTGCTTCTTTTAGTTAACAGTATGTAGTGCAAAGTGTATTTAGAGCCCTGTGAGCGGGCTTTACCCTATAACTGAATGACCAAACTCTCTGGGGACTTGACTTTACTTGAAGAGTAACTTGGTATTTCAAAAACAACCGATCTTTCTACGGTACATCCGTCATCGCCAGTGTAGCCGTAATGACAATGTCTGTGCAACTCCAAACTCAAACTTTGAAATAGTGAAGATTACCGGAAGTAAAATTAGTTCTAAGGAAAGAGTTAAATTAACGCGATTGACTTGCTGATTCAAATTGGATTTTTCACAAGTAAAAAAGTAGTTATCAGTTATCAGCTGCCGAGTGCTGCGGAGTAATCAGCAGATACCGGTTTTTCCGGATACTTGTTACCGTTGCCTATGTCTGCTCCACCACCAAAATACCATTCACCATGTCTGCATCTTTACCCGTGATGTTTATAAGTAAGTTTCAGGTTCTGTAAAGGTTTTGGCAAAGACTGCAAAGGTACTTAGGTACTTTTATTGAAACTGTGCACAGCAGCTCTGCTAAAATCGTAAGTTAACTCCTCGGGTCTATTGGTACAGGTAACAGCAACCAAAGCGGAGGCCAAAACAATCCGAGCTGTGGAGGAACCCTTAGTTTGGGTAGTGGGCAAACAAAGTCTTTTTACTGCGTACCTGCTCTTGTTGGTCGATATGTCTTCGTCCGGGTCCCGGGAAACAATAAAGTTCTCACGCTTTGTGAGGTGCAAGTTTATTCCACAAGGCGAACTTCTAACAATGTGAAAGGTAATTCAACTTTCCTACTTATTGGATCGTGAAGTTTCCAGACTGAGATATTCGTTTAAATGAGGCTGTCACCAATTAAAAGCGCATTCGAGCACGTATACTTTGAAGGATCGACTTATTACCACTCTTTATCAGTTTATACCAAAAAGCTAACCTATTACTCAAAAACAAATTTCATAACCTGTTAATCATCGATTGGGCATTTCTTTGATACTGCTAGTATAAAGGAAACAGCATATAAAGATTACTAGAAATGATCCGTCAAATTATAAGTGCTGGAAATTGCCGGAAACTGGTGTTAGCCACCTTAATACTGTTCTCTTATACCATACCATTGCAAACAACATAGAAACATGAACAAAAAAAACAGCAACAAGTAAACCTTGTCGCAGTCCAAATCTTACAGAGCACTCGGCTTTTCAAGGCTCATTGTCTGTCATTCATGAGTGGCAGAGAAACATCTCATGATACTTCATGGTGAGGTGGCTAGCACTTTCTAGCACCTTTGGATCATTACTACTTAACAATTAGATTATGAGCTCGAGATTTCTATCGCGTGTTAGCTGATGAGGGCACAGCCCGAATAAACTATCACGCATAGAAATCAAGAGCGAACAATCTAATTGTTTTAGTATAAATCTACTGGTCTCTCAAACCTAACAAAGTAAATTATCCAAATTCTCCTCACAGACACTTCGAAAACGCGAAGAAGCGGGCGCCATTTTGTTGACAAACGCTACTCACTATCTATCACAGAATATTCACAGAATAGATAGCGAGTAGCGTAGCCAATAGAACGGCATTCGTGATAGAACGCTAGTAGATTTATTCTAACACTCGTTATATGTTGTTACTTTTATGGTGGTATCAAACAAATTCCAATCATTGATTAACAAGTTATGAAAACATTTTCGACATAACAGTTTACCAAAGCAACAGCATAACGTGTTAGAATTACCCATGAGTTAGCGTTAAGTGGCAATAACTCATAAACGAGCTCGATGATCCTCACTTTTTTATGGTTGGACAGTAATTAGCGCGTTAAGATCCAGCGTATTTTGCAAAGTTGAAAAAATTCGTGGGAGCGGATTCAGAGTTGGAGTTTAGTGAGAAGCGGATTTGGTCTTGTTGGTCAGCGGATGAACGAGGTGCTCTTTATTCTAGCTACAAGTAACAATCAAAGATACTAACACATTCTTTGTGAAATTAATTTCAGGCTGCTCAAGTGACCCAGTGGGAATCGCAGACAGTTCCATCATTCGTGATCAGAGATTTTCAGCTTCTTCCACTCATAGTGGAAGTAACCCTTCTAATGGGCGTCTGACAGGATCCAGTGCCTGGCTACCCAGCAGCAACAATGATGCCAGTGACTTCCTACAGATTGACCTGGGATCAGTTTACTTTATCTGTGGCGTAGCTACACAGGGAAATCCCAGCGCAGATGATTGGACGAAGACTTACAAAATAGAGACGTCTTTAAACAATGTTAATTGGAGAAACTACGTCGAGGATAACGTGGAAAAGGTAAGTGCTAGCCGTGTTTTGTTTGATTAACATTGAAAATGACCCTTAGATCAAAATTCGGTTGAGTTTTTGACGTCATTACTTGGCTAATTTGCATATTTTAAAAATTTGAATATCTCTGAGACAAAAAGACATATTTGAAAATAGCAAGCAGTATTCTTCTTCTCGTACAGACTACTTGTTTATATTTTAAAATGGCTTAGATAGGAAACATGTGAATTTCGTCATAGTAGATTGAGGCGCGTAATTTGATTTGGTTGTTGTGTGCTGCCTTGCCTGGTAAAACGTAATTTGCCTCTTTTCATTTTCAGGCATTTACTGGTAACAGTGACCGGAACAGTATTGTTAGAAGTGATCTTTACCAGCCCGTCGCTGCAAAATTCATTCGTTTTTATCCTATGTCATTCTTCAATAACAAAACATTGAGAGTGGAAGTGTATGGATCGTTACAAGGTACAATTGTCTGTAATCGATTTGCACAGGCTAAATTTTGGGATTTTCTCAGCAGCGAAAAATTTCCTAACCTAGGCATTTCCTAACCCGCAGCTCTTGCAGGCAGCCTTAAGGGTAGATTATTTTAGTAATAAAATGTTCTGAGTACGTGACCACTCATTGGCATTTCATGACATCAGCGAAAAAAAAAGATGTCAGACCCCAATAATTATGCCTGCGTGATAATCTTATCGCATTTCTGACAGGCTGCTTGTCGTCAATGGGAAATGAAAGATTTGTAAACCGAAACGTGGGCGCTACAGCATCATCCGAACTTGACAGCAGCCATGAAGCTGGTTGGAGTCGCCTTTATGGGACCGACTCTTGGTGCACTGCTTCAGTATCACTCCCACAATACTTGCAGTTTAATGTCGGAAGAGTGATTACAGTCAGCGGTGTATCTACTCAGGGAGACAGTGTGATGAACAAATGGGTGACAAGCTATGCAATCAGCTATGGGTATGATGGACAAAAATGGTTTGATTATTCAGCCGGAAGGGTAAGCTTTGTATTGTCAGGCGCTTTCATGTGATCAAGTGAGAGTCGGGAGTAAGATAGGTTATGGAAGAATGACAATTGTCAGAAAAAAGAAAAACAGAAGAGCTTGCTGTTCTATATAAAACTGTTACTTTGTTCGAATTTGAGGCTTGAGTTTTTCGATCGTGGGGAATATAATACAAGTCAAAGATAACAAAGGAATAAGCATTTTGTTTCAAGGGCATTTCCATGGGAATTACTGAAGGTCATCTCACTTTGGCTTAATTTGTTGTTAGCTTTCCTTTAGATATGAGTGATCTTTGTCAGCCGAGGGAAACCATTTAGTCCCAAAAATGTACCACTTTTCCATCATTCGGTATTGTTTATAAACTACGAGCATGATACGTTTGCTGTTAAAAAAAAGCCTCAACCAATTGTTTTTCTTCCAGAGCAACAATAATCAAGTTTAGCGTTCGCCATTACGGCTGAATGAAAACCCTCAGAACGCGATTGTACAAGTTTAGCCTCCATCTGAAGTGAATATATTCACAAATTCCAGCGACAAGATAACCTGTTTACGACTCTGTAATTAATTTTAAAATTTCTGGCACCTTTTCGCCGGTATGTGTGAATATTTAGGTCGAGACTGACCCTGCATCTGAGTGTGTCGTTGGTGTTTGTATTCAGCGGTAATTTTAAATACGGAAGCGGACTATTGTGAGACAAACACTGAAACAAATTGAGTCCTCACCCTGTCAATTAACGTTTGACTTCTTTTCAGTCACTGCACATTGACACCGTATGCAAACTCGTTTTTTCTCTTTTAGGCTTTGAACGGAAACAGAGACCGAAGCTCCATTGTTGTCAACTGGTTTTCTTCACCTTTTGCAGCCCAGTATATCAGAATACTGCCAAAGACGTACAACACTGGAATATGTCTGAGAGTAGACTTCATTGTCTGTGAAAAATGTAAGTAAACTTCTTCGAAAGAATACCACCAGTTATTTGGTTACCGACAACATATTTAAATAGAGCTCTTGTTCGTAAGCGTCCGGGCCCGGGCTAGCTGTAGAAAAAATTGACTTATTCGGGCAAACTTGGTCGACCATTCAGGCACTGACTACAAAAACGAAAAGAAACTTTGTAGTTCAATGTTTTAATTTATCTGTTTCGATCCCATATCGCCTAATTTTCTAACTACGAAAGCTGACTTGAATTCATAGCAATTAAAACACTTTGGTTTTCCTCTTAGAACACTGGAAACATTTCAAACGTTCCCCGGGGGAGCATGCCCCCGGATCCCCCTCCCCCATCCCCCTAGATGCTCCTGTCTTCAGCGGTCGTTTATTCGAACCCCCTTTCTATAAATCCTTGATCCGCACCAGCAGTAGAATCGCCTTAATTAACAGTATAATTGTCCTATTCATATTAACGCCTCCAAAAGGTATACCTTTAGTTAGGAGGCCTTAATTTTAACCCTGCTGGTTTTTTTAAACCTCCCCTCAGATTTTTATTTAATAGTTTAAGTAATTTATTTATTTATTTATTTATTTTTTTTTTTTTTGGAGGGGGGGGGGTATTTCCAGTAAAATGTTAGTAATTTTCTTTTCCTTTCTTTTTCAGTCCAAGTTCCCTTCCTCTTCGTTGATAAACTCCAAGATGGAATTTTGTCAGCTTCACCTCCTGGGTCTGTCACACTACACTGCGTTGCTAGGTTTAGCAAGCAGCGACCTCCTGTATATAAATGGAGAAGAGGGGTAACAGATTTGCGAGAGTCAAGCTCTTCTCTTACGATAACATATACCAGCGCCACCTACATTAACAGTAACTATTACTGTGCGAGGAAAAGCTTGTCAATGCGTGACGTCCAGTGCAACGCCACCTACCAATGTTCAGCATCACTGGTTGACTTACCTCTATTTAAGGATGACACAAAGGGAAATGTTACCGTTATTTTAAGTAAATGTAACTTCAGTTTACGTTTTATGTTTTCAGTGTTCATTTATACGGCAGTTGAGCTGAGCGGCAGTTGAAGCTGTGCACGATAGTATCTCTATTAAGTTACAAATATATATTAAGGGACATCTTACGCTTCCATCATTTAATCTTAGGATTGTTTTGGATTCATGTACATTGTTCTTGCATACTTCACTCTTGTTTAGCGTTTTTGATTGATTTGCCTAACTAATTTATTTCGTGCTGGAGTAAAGCTGGAATATTTTCTACCGACCTATCATGAGACTTTTTGTTTGATTGTACTGAAATTATCGTTACATTTACCGTCGTCCTTGTCGGTGTCATTGTCGTTATTGTTGACTATTTTTTTGTTATTGTTTTTAGAGGTTCCAGGAAAGCCAGTTGTACAGTTTCATTCAGGTGGCATCCAGGCAAGGTCAGCATTAGTCACGGGGTCGTATTCCCCAGAATCAGACGAAGCACCAATAGTCTCCTTCACTATTCGATATCAAAATAATACTTTTACAGATGATATCACCCTAGCAGGTGGCGTATCTATTAAAGAATTGGTCAATCTCAAGCCTTATACAACCTACAGAGCCAGTATGATGGCCACGAGTGTCTTGGGCACAGGGGAGTGGAGCAACTCCGTGAGCTTTAGAACACGAACTGCCAGTAAGTACTGCCGCGTCAGCTAAATTAAGTTTCAAGTATCCCAGGTGGGTAAGAGTAACTAGTTCAGCTATCTCGACAGGGAATAACTGTAAAAGGGGTCCTTGGACGAACTTTTTGTTGTTGTTTTTCTGCTTCAGGGGCTAATAACTCTCAGATCGACTCAGATCAGAGTGTGTTTTGCTTAATCATCTCACGTGGCGAATTTGGTTTCCGTAGGTATAGCTTATGCCTGCATGCCAGCGGAGGTAAACGATTGTGAGTGCAACCCTTAAATAAGCATTAACAGTTAATCACCTAGTTGAGCATCATCCGGAAGGTATACTTCATAATGGACTTTGTGTGGACTCTGTGTATTCTGTGAAGAAATTCTCAGAGAAAGAAACCGCGTACACGATGGCTGTCCGCTATGTGCAAGATGTGTCATGTGTCATGGTTTCCTAGATGGGAACTGGGGGACTATTTGACCCCAAATAGAGAAAGGAGAACACGAGCGGGCCATGATTTTAAACTTATTGTACCGAAAGGACATAAAGATATTTTTAGATTTTTTTCCTTTCCCTGGTGGTCTATCTCTTCTAGAATGTGGTTATGGGGATGGATTTGACGTTACGGGCCTACAGTAATTGGCGTACGCTGTTGTAGTGTCCCTGCCAGGTCTCTGGTGAAGCTATTAAATTAAATTAAATTAAATTAACTGAATGGAACAAACTTCCGGAAGAAGCTGTTACCAGTCATTGTCTCTCCACGTTTAAAAGCAAACTCGTGTAATTTAGCTTTTACTAGTAGTTTTTGAATAGTAGTTTTAGCTTTTACTATTATCTTGTATAATTTTACTGTTAGTATAAAGTAACTCTACTCTTTGTCGAGCTTGTCGATGATGTACACACCTTAACTCTACAGTTTTAAATCTTTTTTTAGTACCAGAAGTTGCTCCACATTTGAACAATGTCACAGCCCTAACTTCACAATCACTTTACATTGAATGGCAGGTAATGCGAAGGAGACAGTTTATTATAAACTTAACCTTACCGCGTACGAGCGTACACCCACAATGGTTGAGGTTTTTCACCGGGTTTCACCACAGAGGTTTTTCTCCGGATACTCCGGTTTTCCCTGTCCTCAAAAACCGACATTTCCAAATTCCAATTCAATCCGAAATTTCGAGGGCCAAGTTTTTTGCCAGTCATCGACTGTTAAGTGTCGCCCTGGTTAAACAAAGTCAATTATTACGTATTGTCGCCCCTCTTTCCTGCTCAGTTGGCCAGAAAGTCTTTGTCCTTTAATATTGTTAACTTGTCAATCGCATAAAAACAAGGAAGCTTTTAACAAAGGGTGTTGTAACTGCATCTCGGAAACTTTCACCCCTCATTTCAAAAATTGCAAATTGTTTTCTCTTTTTCCTGAAGAAAGTCAGTTAAAATAGTACGAAATGTCGATTCAAATCATTTTTAACCTCAGAAGAATCACGTAAACGAGAAAGCACTTTGTAAGGGTACTACATTTGTAGAAATTAGGGACGTGCTGCAGACTAGTGCTTTTGAACTTTTGAACTTTTTTGTGGTCTGTTCTCGTTTAGCTTCTTTTTTTTTTTTTTTTGCTTTTTCCTGTGTATATTTTCTTCTTGCGCTTGTTCATTATAGAAGATCTTGAGAAAATAAGGGCTGGCGTAGTGTTCGTGTTCTCACCTGAACTGCATCGCGTGAAACGGCGTCATAAGGCGGTTAAACAGGCACCGCGCAGGGGGAGGGGCTGGGGGGTGGGCTTTTTCAACAGTACAATGTCTCGAGGGCAATCGTATGTTGAGTTGAGCTTTGTGGACACGTTACTAATTGCCAGTTATGATTAGTTAAGCGAAAAGTTAATGAAAGTCTTGTTTTAAAACACCGCTTTTTGTTGCTGAAAGTATATTTTTCACCGCACCATGTTAGTTTTAAATGCATTTCTAGCCATTTCAGAGGACTTTAATTTGAAAATTTTCCGGGGGAGCATGCCCCCAGACCCCCGAGTTGACTCACGCTAACGCGTTCGAAGTGAGCCCCCCCCCACTTGCAAAGTTGCTGCGCGGGCCCTGTCAAACATGTTTAAGGACGGTTCTTGCCTAGGTTATCATGGCTAATTGTTCTCTTCAGTTCTCCCACAATAGTCAGTGCTTTTAAGTTTACATTTAAACACCTAACTGTCTGATAAATGGAATGGAGACTTGGATAAAGTATGAATAATGAAGAAGCGTTCTCAAGTCGATTACCGGTACACCGGTAATCTGGAAGGTCATGGGTTCGACTCCCGTTGGGGGCTCAGAAAATTCTTTTTCTGAGTAATTCGACTTGAGAACGCTTCTTCATTATTCATACTTTATCCAAGTCTCCATTCCATTTATCATATATATTCACATTTATCACGACGACATATTGAGCCTTGCAGATAGTAGGACATGTGTCACACATAAGAACCTAGTTTACGACCTCGCTCACCACGAGTCTCCCATAGCTCAGTGGTTAGAGCGTCCAACCGGTAATCTGGAAGGTCATGGGTTCGACTCCCGTTGGGGACTCAGAAAATTCTTTTTCTGAGTAATTCGACTTGAGAACGCTTCTTCATTATTCATACCTAACTGTCTGTACTTTCTCATGCAGAAACCAAGCCTCCAAAAAGTAAACGGACTTCTGATTGGATATAAGATTTCTTATAAAGAGGCTGGAATGGCAGCTAGCATCGTCAGCGTCCCTTCCTCATCAACATCCTATACATTAACAAACCTTAAGAAATGGACAGATTATGTTCTTCGAATCAAAGTAACTAATGGCGACTATGAAGGACCCTGGAGTGCTGAACGAAGAGCTCGGACAAAACAAGATGGTTTTGTATTCCATGCCTTTTAAACAATATTAAGCTGTCTAAGAATGTTACATCAATAGGCTAGTTTTGAATTGCGGTAGAACAAAAGAGCAGAGTCGAGGTTCAGGGAATAATTTGCATTTTCTTTTGTCAAAAACAAAGGAAAATGCAAATTATTCCCTGAACCTCGACTCTGCTCTTTTGTTCTACCGCAATTCAAAACTAGCCTATTCGATGCGTCCTTTTTTTTTAATGAAAACAAAGTAAGATGGGCTAATTTTTTACATTATTGAACGCTTTATAAGCCATTTTTATATAACCAAACTTTGCGTTTTGTAAGGAGCGCCAGGTCAACCACTCTTAAGATTCTTGTGGCTCCTGCACTCAGCAGTAGCCTTTCTTGCCTCTATGTTATCAAGTTGTTTGTCCGAGTGACTGAAAGTCCGCGGTGGCAGGATAGGCTCGCAAAGCGTGAATGCAGTAGCCGCATGCACTCATAAAGCGTCTTCTTTTTTGTTCTGTCAGTATACTTAGTGAGTTGATATCACGCTGATTTAAGTAGGTATGCAAATTATTTGATTTTTTTTCTCCCTTAATTAATGTATTCTAAGAATTTACTATTTCTCGCGTATCTATATTAGTTTATAGGTGATCTGTTTATATATGGGGTCTAGGGCTCCATTACGGATTATCCTTTGGCTTTTTAACCATAGATTGTAGTAATTATTAAGGTCGCGTTCCTTTTAGGAAATCCTTTTTCAGATTTAGACAATCCAGATTGTTCAGATTTTTCTGCTAGCTGGAACAAAAATCTGAAAAAAGATCCATCCACACAGCGAGAGGCCTGGAAGCTTGTTTTTGTTGATGGCGGGTTTTCTGAGAATGCCGCTCGCTTTGCTCTCCTTGCTGGAGGAACTCAAATGGAACGAAAATCTGAAACCAGTTTCAGTTACCAATCCAAACGATCCACGTTCGGAGGTGGATTGTTCAGATTGCAATCTAAGATTGGTTTCGCCATAAATGGAACGGGAGATCTAATTTTCGATCGCAAAATCTGGTTTTAGATTGGTTAAAAGGAACGCCACCTAAATAAATAAATTAATTGGTTTAGATTGCGGATCCAACCCGCCATATATTTGATCATATCTAACTGTCTAAAAAGATTAAATTTAGAAATACAATTCACTATAAAAATAAGCGAAAAAACGGAACTACGTTTCTGTGTCATCCCGGCACCATAATCAAGAATGCAAAGGAAAAGGTAATTTATACTAAAAGTAAACGCGTGCAATAGAATAAATATACATGTCCTTTCAATGGGCTAAACAAATAGTTTAGCGCGAATGGATTATTAATATTATTATTATTATTATAATCATAAAAATTACAATTTCCTCGATTTTGATTGGTTTAAAAAACTCCTATTTTCCACTAATTCACTTGCCAAGTTGTTATCGGGCAGTTTGTTATTGGACACTTTGTTATCGGACAGTTTGTTATCGGACAGTTCAATAAGCCAATCACATTCAAAGTAGTATTTTAAATCAACCAATCACATTCTAAGTTGTAGTTTAAATCAACCAATCACAACCTTGGTTACAATCACCATACATTTTGATCGTAGTCAATTTCAGAGCGACATTAAACAATTTACGCTTCCTTTGTCAGTCTTTTAATGCAAAATTTCCTTCCCTTTTATAACTTGGCTCTTCTTTTCTCGGAAATTGTAATTTTTATGATTAATTGGTAATAAGACTTCGTGTCGTCCAATTCGGTCTGTAATCATACTCGTGATAAACAAATCGGACTTCCGCTGCGCGGTCGTCCGATTTTGTTATCACTCGTATGATTACAGACCGAATTGGACTCCACTCAGTCCTATTACCATTACTTATTATTATTATTATTGTTGTTGTTGTCATTGTTGTTGTTGTTGTCAGTTGTTGCTGTCACTAGTTGCTTTTAAAGGAGTTAAATTTAACCAAAATATCTTCTCATTATCTTAGCACCCAGTCCGCCGAAGAACCTCCAGTTAACCGTACAAGGTCCGAATGGAACTTTAAGACCGCGAATCTTTGTTAGATGGTTGAAACCTGACAGTGCGAATGGAATCATCACATCCTACACGCTGGTCTACTCTTATGACGTTGCGGGGCATACGGCTTCCCGTCAACTTGAAATGAATGCTGATGTATTCAGCTTCCATTTCAGAGTGCTTGGTGGAGTAAGGTATACTGTTCGAGCGAGGGCTCAAACTGTCAAACCAGGACAAGAGGCAACTGAATCTATTTTAGTACCAACTTACAGTAAGTGAGGGTATTTAAAAGCCTGATGGGTCAATAAGCAAGTGATCATCAAGGAAATAGGTTTGGATTTACCATGCAGCCTTTTTAAACGGTGTTACTGTCACACAGTGCCCCCTCCTGAACTCAAGAAAATTGAGGTTACACAGACAAGTATCTCGAACTAGAAGGAGACATCACGTCTTTTTACACATTCCGTTCAACGCACTAAAACTTGTAAAAACTGTAAAATAAAAACTAGAAGTCTTAATTTAATTTTTAGTGCGTCGAATGTGTAAAAAGACGTAATGTCTTCTTCTAGTTCGATTTATTCTAACACATTCCTGGCCTCAGCATTGAGAATTGTTCAGAAACAGACAAGTATATTAGGCAAGTACAAAGTATGTTTTAATATTTAATATTTATATTTAATATTTATATTGCGCTTTTCCTATAAAAATAATCAAAAGCGCATTCCAGTTAGCAAAGTAAAACTACCGACTAATTTAAAAAGTTAAAACCTAAAATTCTGACATAATTAAAAATATTAAAAACTTTACACTAAGCACTAAATTTAACAAAAATGCTAAGAGAATAAAAAAGATACGTGCAATAAAATACAATTGTATTGAATAATAAGAACAAAATAAGAGCGAAAGCAAAAGCAAGCTAAGTCAGTTCAGTCCAACTCAGGTGTTAAAAATGCCTTGGTAAAAAAATGCGCTTAAGGTGGCGTTTAAAATCGTTTATATCACTCTTGCTTCGAAGCTCTTCTGGGAGGGAGTTCCATAGTCTGGGAGCCATCGCCAGAAATTCCGGACATTTGAGCCTGCACAGTACAGCGGATGTCTTTCGAAAACAAGATGGCGGTAATGGTTATTAAGATCTTCCAGGAGCCATGAATAATGGGCTCCTGGATCTTCTAATTGCAATTTTTCTTTCAATTGCTCCCATCGTGTAAAATAGTCAGAAACTGTAGAACAAAAATATAGTTTTCAGCCACAAGAAATTAAAAAAACCCGCTGTTTTCTGCAGAATACTGGTATTAACCGCTGTCCGCTGTGCTCATTACGGGCTCATATTCGACTGCCGAAACAGCGGTAAATCAACTCGGCGTATGCTCGGCTTATGTCCATTAAAAAACAACTGACCAAAATGGTCTCTACACAGAAAGAAAGGAGAAGAAACAAGCTTTTCAAGGATGGCCTTGGAAGCGAATTTGGTGCATGTTTCGCCGAGATATGGCGTTTTGAATTCGACATATTTTAAGGAATTTATCGAACAAACAACATGGAAATTTCTCTGTTTCTTGTTTTGTGGGATTTTCAAACGGAAAAAATATACATGAAAGTGAATCTACGAGGACTCTACGAGCGAAGGAAAGTAAGTTGAATGTGTGTTTTCACAACATCCACTTGCACATTTTTTCCATCAAGCTTATTTCACCAGTAATCGCAGTTTATAAACAAACGGTTTTCCCGATTTCGAGAAATCTCACAGGATTCCTTACAAATATTTCGGCGGCTACCGGTGGAAGAAAAACGTGAAAAATATACATGAAAGTCGTTTACTTTATGATAATTTTTACATATTTAGTCCTTTAATATAACAGCCTATTATGGTTCAGTTGCACATTTTTTCTTTCTTGCGTCTTGAAGATCTAAAATTTGCTATTTTTCTCGAATGCCCATACAAATCACTATACATTTCGGCGTCCCGATCAGTCTTCAGGTTGCCGCGCGTAACCACGCGTGGGGTCTCGTGTCCTAAATTTCTGGCGATGTGCGACTGCGAATGCCCTGTCACCTAGAGTCTTTTTTGTGATACCTTTCGACATGCAAAGCAGAAGTTGATTTGAAGATCTTAAGCGGTAGCGATTCTCTTTGACCACTACTAACTCCCTAAGGTAGCTGGGTGCAGACCCATGTATTGCTTTGAAGGTCAAGAGACAGATCTTAAAGTCGATTCGATATCGCACAGGCAGCCAGTGCAGACTAAAAAGTGACGGAGTGATATGGCAAAACTTTGGGAGTCTGAAAATTATACGAGCCGCTGTGTTTTGTACACGCTAAATCTTATCAAGCTGCTTAGCAGGCAGACCGTATAACAAACTGTTGCAATAGTCGATACGACTGGTAATAAAAGCGTGTACTAGTTGCCCGCATGTCTCTTGCGGCAAGTACTTCCGTATACGCCTTAGGTTGTAAAGATGAAAATATGCTGCGCTGCATAGTTTGTTAACGTGCGTGTTCATGGTGAGTTCCGAGTCAAACCATGCACCTAGATTTTTCACAGCAGAGGAGGCTAAAGCCACTTTTGATGTGCCAACCATGAGAGCATCAAGCTTAACCTTGCGTAACTGTTGGCGCGACCCGACAAGTAAGATTTCGGTCTTGCTGTCGTTAAGCATTAATTTATCGGAGATCATCCAGTCCCTAATGTCCGCAATGCAGTTCGTCATAGCAGAAATCTTCTCATCAGAGCCAAAAGTCGCGTCAGGACAGAACGACAGATATAGCTGAGTGTCGTCAGCATAGCAATGTACCACCGGTAAATGGGCCTTGGTGATGTCAAAAAGTTTACTAGTGTACAAGCTGAAAAGTAGGGGCCCAAGACAAGATCCCTGAGGCACGCCATGGCTGTCAGACCAGGTTTTCTCCCGATTTAAGGGTAAAATGTAGGAGCCTTCTTTCTTATGTACGGAATCAACGCT
This sequence comes from Pachyseris speciosa, assembly GCA_016490735.1. Lineage (NCBI taxonomy): Eukaryota > Metazoa > Cnidaria > Anthozoa > Scleractinia > Pachyseridae > Pachyseris > Pachyseris speciosa. The sequence goes on along the minus strand of JAEMWC010000167.1, from coordinate 764,214 downwards.
GCCATTCTCTTTCGCAACCCTCCAAGCTCAACAGGTTAATCGCAATATACACTGAAGCGTTCATACATTTCTTCTTTTCCTTATAGAGCCAAGTATTCCACCTCAAGATATTAGATCACAGAAGATTCACCAAGGCAGTTACAACATAACTTGGCAGCATCTCTCAAGGGAAGAAAGCAATGGAAAAATAAGTGTTTACGAAGTTAAAATCTCCGCATTTCCAAGACAGTGCACGAGGGGAGCAATTTTAGGCTTGCTGGATAATTTTAACAATGTTAGCCGAACAAAGCACAATTTCGTTTTCTCCGATGTTCGACCGTGCACCGATTATGAAATCCGAGTACGTGCGTATACATCAGCTGGAGCAAGTGAGTTTGGAAGTCTCCCCGCTTCAGTTGGTACCTCGGGTAAGGGTTTGAAAATTGTCCTGGTGATGTTAATACAATGCAATGTTTCGCAACGGCGGGTTTTAATTACTGAGCTAGCTCTGAAGTAATAAACATTTTAACTGACTGAACACTTGACAGTTGTTTGCCATGATGGTTTCAAGCTTGAGACACCAGTGTGTCAGCCTAACATCTGTGAGAAAAAAGGAAATAACATTTAGCGTTCAAAATGTTACCTTCTTTACCATACCCAAAAATACAGCGAGAAAAAAATTTAAACCAAAGATAACATTGAACCACAACATATATTACAATACTTAATATATATTATAATACTAACAAACCGCAATATTGTTGCGATTCAAGTTTTCGAAGAAGAACTACAGGAGAATACTTTAAATCATTCACCGAGGGACAGAAGCACTTCATCCGCAGTGGAAAACACAAGTCCGTACCTGAAAAAGTCGGAAATTAAAATTTCGAAGTTATTATTCTTGGGGATATAGACATGTGACATTTTGTGGAGAGTTCTAAGAAATGCGAACATAAATGGAACATCCTTAACCGACTGGGCACAATTACGGCTATATAGATGCTTTTACAAGGAAAACAGTGCCGGTCAAAAATAGTATGGGATACAGCGGTAAAAACAATCATTCATTTGTGAATACCACTAACTTGTTAGCCCAATTTATGATAAGGAACGAAGCACTTCAACAAACTCAAAAAGCAACAAGGAATTTTACGACTTAGTTGTCTGATTTCATATCGAGTAAGAATGCTTACGCCGTTACAACATAACCTCACCATACTGATGGTAAAAGAAAATTTTAATCAATGCGCATGACAAAGATTTTGGGACTTGGATGGAGTGGGGAGGGAGAGGATTTTGAAAATTGTGCGTACCTGTGGAAAAAAGTATAGCTACGTCCCTGACAATGCTGATGTGATGAAACAAACAGTAGAATGATGGAACTGTTTACTTTAGGAATAACGTGCTTGATTCCCAAAATAAGGAAATGGATAAAATGACTTTAGCCTTTTTTCAAACTCTTCATTTGCTTAATTACTTGGAGCTATTTTTATTGCATCTGTTTGAACTGACCCTCAGGCTACCTTTCTAGTCTCAGTAGTGCCAAGCGGATTATCAGCAACTTCGCCTCTGAAAACATGTGTCACACTCACTTGGAATGAGCCAGCTCTAAATAGCGAGATAGTTGAGGCATACCAGGTGAGGATTAGTTTCAAGTGAAGCTTTTTAAGAGAATCTAACTCTTATAAGTACATATCTACTCAGCGTTCTATCCCGAATGCCGTTCTCTTATTGGCTATCTGTTCTGTGATAGATTGTGGGTAGCGGTTGTCAACAAAATGGCGGCAACTTCTTCGAATTTTCGAAGTGTCTGTGGTAGGATTTAGATAATTTACTTGTACTTTCACTTAGACAATTTCCTTGTTTACTTTGAACGACTTTGAACAGTTACTGAGATTATTCGCTCTCGATTTCTATGGGTGATAGCTGATTTGTGCTGCGCTCTCATCAGCTATCACGCGATAGAAACCTCGAGCTCACAATCTAATTGTTAATTAGAGAAAAAACTAAACACCAGAAAAAATATCATTTTCGCCGAAAAACCTTAATCATTACTGTTTTGATGAACAACATAACAATGACTACGGTATAAAACGGATTGCCACTGATTAAAAATACTGACCAATCGCCCGCTCTATTGTTCGCTGTCAATAACAGGCTGGTCATCAATATAAACATAAGGGATCTTTAGATTTGATACGAGCGCGAGATTGAGCACTAGTACGATTTCTCAGATATAGTTCGCGTACGCCGAACAATCCCTTGTGACCTCAGTTATGTTTCTGCAATATCTCTACCTGCTGGCAAGCAATAAGGAAGAATGAGGGTTCTGTGCAGCTGACTGGTTTGAAATTTGAAAGTCTTACTCGATCTGGTGCTCGAACTCAAATCTAAAGATCTCTACTATCTCGACAGAGACGAGATGATGTTACTGTAATGACAAACAAAGGCTTTTCTAAAATCTTTTCTTTTTTTGCTGTTCTTCCCACTCAGATCGTGTTAAATGGAACAAAGAGCTATTTTGAAGAGTTTCAAGATTCTCGAGTTATCGAAACATATGGGTCAGTCTTGACGTACAAAGTGGAGGATCTTTCACCTGGGTCAAATTATACATTTTCAGTCAGAGCCAAAACCCCGTGTGGAATAGGAGATCTTGGGAACGAAGTTTTTGTGGAAACTATTGCGGACTGTAAGTCAAGCTGTCACAATGACGAAACCTTCGTGCCCAAATGTAAAACACCTTAGGCCAGGGATAGGGGGTAATCCCCATAATGGCCTCATACGGGGAGGCTCCGCCCTCGTGACATTAGTTGGTATAGCGCCTCATTTTATTAACCATCAAATCTTTCATGTTTGATAATGCCCCTACACGGTAAGAAAAGAAAATGCGAACTACAGAAAATCGACTTCTTCTGTCCAATTTGACTCATCAAAACGCAAGAATAAGAATTGTGGAACTTGACACTCGACAACTCGTAGTTCTTAAGTTTTTATTGAGTTATTACTCGGGCTTCGTAGAACACCCGAGTCTTAAAATGGCGTTCATTCTTTGTCGACGTCGTCGCGTTTCATCCACAAAGCTCACTTCCGGCGTTTCTGCGCAAGCGCTAACTAAAAATAATCTTTTTGAAATACATACACTATTTGTACCACACTAGCTATGCTGAATGCCCGTGGCCAAGAGGTCATCGTTACCGCTTGTGATTCCTGGTTACGGCACTTTTTTAGCGTTTCTCTTTGTTTCTTCTTCTTTTTAATTTTTCTTTTACTAGTGTTATAATTAGTGTTATCAGTGGTTGAGCTGTAATTTAAACGGGTATATGTTGATAGGGGTTTATGGATATACATTGCAAAGAAATAGACACAAACACAATCGCATTGCGTCCGATGTAAGAGGGACAGACTTCTCTCTTTTGTTTGTCTAGCGCAAAATTAGGGATACGATAGTGTATTTTTGCATACCCGAGTTTAGGGCTAATTGCAGCCTCTTGTTAAAACTGAAGCCATCAGGACGCTATTAATAATAATAATAATAATAATAATAATAATCACTTTATTTAAGTCTAAAATGTATTTAGCCGAGCACAGATGCTCTACTAATTGGGGAGACTAAATCAAATCAAATCTAAATAAATCAAATCAAATCAAAGTTTGGTTTTTGGCGAGAGGGGAAAACCGGAGTACCCGGAGAAAAACCTCTCGGAGCACAGTAGAGAACCAACAAACTCAGCCCACTTATGACGCCGAGTCCGAGAATCGAACCCGGGACACATTGGTGGGAGGCTAGCGCTCTCACCACTGCGCTCCTCTGAAAAAACTCTGCTCCCCCTGAAAAAATTATGACTACCACAGTGCAAAGTGGACACGAAGATGATGGTCTAAAAACAAAACTTTAGTAGCCTTTTTTTTCATTGGACATGGTTAAGTTAGCTTCGCAAGGTCATATTTAGGCTCAGACGACCTTGAAAGTATCCCTTAATGTCATTCATATTTAAATACGATGCTCTTTTGCTCAGAGCCTTCAGATATTTACTTGTCTATTTAATTATCTCCTTTTGTTCTGAAACGCACCAATAGATCCCAGAACTCCAAACGCCTCTGTCGTAGAAAAGATCAGTACACCGAACACTTCTACACCCATTACTGTTTCGGGAAGTAAACCTTACAACGGGCCAATAAGGTACACTGGTTTCGTTACTATGGTAACTTTAGCGTACAGTTGTCATTCCTTAACTTTTTCAAACGCATCCAAATTGTTGGATACAAAATTGTTGGACGTTTTTGGTCAACAATGTTTTGCGTCTGTTTAAGACTCCTTCGCACACAAAATTATTTCAATATGACAAATAAATGTTTTTGCAACATTTTTCTCCACTCTGCGCGAGTTGTTCCAAAATCGACAGGTGTCTGAAATTCGTCCGAGCGATTTGATTGTAGGTTACTGTACACTGCTCAGAGCATACTGACACTTTGCTATGTTATTTGCTCTCGTTATTTAAGGTTAACGGTTACCTTCGATAGGGTGTAAGGATTTTCTGAAGTCCATAAGACCAAGCATATTTTTGTTACATGAACGTGAACTTAAAACGTATTTTACATTAACCCTGATGAACCTGGCTACAAGAAAATTTGAAGGTTTCCTACTACAATCAAACGTGAAATATTCCGTGATTCTTAAACCCGAACGTGAAATCACCTCCCTTTGCTAAACAGGCCGAGATGTTTCCCGGAAACAAATGCCTTGGAATAGCTTTGGACATTATTGAGTAAATCACATATTAAAGAGAAAAAGATTGGCGAGTTTCACTTAATCTTATGCGATCGATTAATCGATATTTTTTTACTGTTCTGTTTATATAGTCATTACCAAGTAATCGCAGATCTTGTGAAGGACTGGGCAGATCAGATTCCCGAAAAGTACACAAAGGTGCTTCAGGGTTATGAAAAGTCTCAAGATCAGAATCAAAGTTTCTACATTGCTGCAGAGTTGCCGTCCACCTCAATTCATCCCTCACTGTCATTTGTTATTGGTGATGCAAAAAGCTACGGGGGTTATGAAAATGTTGCTCTCGTGAAACCAAACAAGTACAAGATTTACATCAGAGCAGTAACTACGTATCCTAAGGTAATGAAGTAATGTTTAATAAATGAGCAGGAGTTTTTTGTAATGTTTAATAAATGAGCAGGAGTGTTTTATCAAGTTTAAAACACGAGGCGCAGCAGCGTGTTTTAGGACTTGATAAAACACAAATTGCGAATTTATTGAAAGGCTTAAAAAACTTTACTGTACATCTATCCATTCTTACACTAAAATTCAGATTTTGGGTTATTTTAGCTTAGAAAATCGGATGTAAAATTTAGCCGTGTCTTTATCAGATATAAAGACATTCATTAAAAATTACTGAATTTCTTTTGCATTTCCTTCATGAATTATTAATACATTTTTTTAATGTAAGTAAACCGCGCTATTTGCTTTTCGTTTCTTTGCAAAATGATATAAAATGTGCAGCTAGAACCACCTTACTCAGCATAATGAAATAATAAACAGTACCATAGGAAAACGAAATACCTTTTCGACATGTTTCATTTATCCAAATGTTCGCACATTTTATACGCGGTCTAACTGTTAGAACCGCGATGCCAAGTACGACATAAAGGTCCGTGCAAACGGTCACAACAATGTTGGCCAACAATATCCGACATCCAGCGTTTGCACGGGGTTAAGATTAACAAACCGTCGCGACCGCACAGAATTAGCTTTCATTTGAATGAACACATTTCATCCTCACATTCAAAACTTTATAACCACAATTTGCAATGCATAACTTACGGTTTGAACTATAGATGTCCTGTTTCTTCCCTTACAGCAGTTCCTTAACTTACTATTATCTTGATATCGCAGTATTTACCCGGGAAAGAAAGCCTTGTTGCCATGGTAACCGTCATGGCAGGTAAGTACATCAATGAATATTCCTAGCGTGAATGATATATGAAATAAATCATACATGAACTGCGGAAATGAAATCAAATGAAGAATGATCCTCGCAGTTGTGAACGCAATTTATGCAATTGCGAAAAGAAGCCTGAAAAAAAAAAAAAAAAGAAGAAGAAAATCAGGACTTCAACGGGGTTCGAAACCGTGACCTCGCGATTACCGATGCGATGCTCTAACCAACTGAGCTATGAAGCCACTGACGTTGGGAGCTCGTCAATTGTGGGTCCATATGTTCCCGTGAAAGAAATGAGTGTCAATGATATATGAAATAAATCATACATGAACTGCGCAAATTAAATCAAATGAAGAATGATCCTGAATTTTGTTTTTCAGGCTTCTTTTCGCGATTGCATAAATTGCGTTCGCAACTGCGAGGATCATTCTTCATTTGATTTCATTTCCGCAGTTCATGTATGATTTATTTCATATATCATTCACACTCATTTTTATCCACGGGAACATACGGACCCACAATTGACCAGCTCCCAACGTCAGTGGCTTCATAGCTCAGTTGGTTAGAGCATCGCACCGGTAATCGCGAGGTCACGGGTTCAAATCCCGTTGAAGTCCTGAAATTTTTTTTTTCAGGCTTCTTTTCGCAATTGCATAAATTGCGTTCACAACTGCGAGGATCATTCTTCATTTGATTTCATTTCCGCAATTCATGTATGATTTATTTCATATATCATTCACACTCATTTCTTTCACGGGAACATATGGACCCACAATTGACCAGCTCCCAACGTCAGTGGCTTCATAGCTCAGTTGGTTAGAGCATCGCACCGGTAATCGCGAGGTCACGGGTTCGAACCCCGTTGAAGTCCTGAATTTTTTTTCAGGCTTCTTTTCGCAATTGCATAAATTGCGTTCACAACTGCGAGGATCATTCTTCATTTGAATATTCTTAGCGTTAGCTCACTCACAATTTCTGTCTCAGTTGTTCAGGGTGTTTAGAAATTTGTCCACGTTACCAACTGGTATGAAATTCCGCCTTTAAATTGCTCTTGGATTGTGGAAGAAATTGAGCCATAACTCCTCTACACTTTCAATCTATTTGATATTCACAATTGGACATTTAATTATAATTATTAATTAATTACTTAATTATCCTCTCCCCGTCGGGGCTTTTCGGGGATAATGATACAAATGCGAGAAACAAATAATTCAAATAAACATAACATGATAAGAATCCCAACTGGCCGGAGGCAAACCAGTTGGCTATTTACAAGGATGACCGAGGAGTCGAACCAAGGACCACCCAGAACAACACCAGCTAGCGGCCAGAACGGGATTTGAACCCGGGACAACCGCATTGAAATCCAGCGCTCTAACCGCTCGGCCACTCCTGCCTCCTATATATACATTTAATTGGATATTAGGAATGAACATTGCAGCCAAAAACAAGATATTGGTCGCTTATTCTATTTGTATAATATACAGCGGGATAAAAAGTCTTAGTTGCAATTTTGTTTTCTTGCAGAAGAGCAAGGAACAACACCATATACAAGTAAGTCTATCGCTCTCTCAGACGAACAAAGAACAAAACTTGGCACAAGTAAGAACCCGATCTCAAACACAGGTTTGTTTATTTCTTTAGTGGTTCTATTGTTTTAGTTTTTAACTGCATTATGGTGTTTCCCATTATTATTTTTGTCTGTCTGTCTGTGTCTCTCTGTGTGTCTGTGTGTCTGTCCGTCTGTGTGTGTTTGTCACTCTCTCACTGTCTTCATCTTCCAAAGGAGAGTTAAAGGAGAAACGAGAAAGTGGTTTCTGTAATTCAAAACGTGATTATTTGCTATTAATCGCCATCACTGGTTTTAATCCTGGGCTTCCACGGAGAGTTAATCTCAGTTCAATTCATGTGCGCTCTTTATCAATCATGATTTCCACTGAGTGACCATTAATTTTCCGTTATCAGTACTAACTGACTCATTATCCTACAGTTCTGCTCATTTCCACCATCATACTGGGGATTGCGCTTATCTTGTCTCTTGGAGTGAACGTGTATTTTTGGTGCATACGGCATACCACGCGTTCATACAAAGATGTAAAGGTGGATGCTCCGCAAAATGAACAAGGTTTGTTAAAATAATAATAACATTGCATACCTTTTATCTCGTCTGCGAGAGCCGACGCCTTTTCTGGTCCTTGCTCATCGCATTTTAGATGATAGATGACCATAATTTACTCTCGACAGTATTTACACCACACAAAGGATAGTGGGGACGAGCAAATATGTGAAGCAACGAATTCAAATAAACATAACAGGTTTAGAAACCCAACTGACAGGAGACAGACTAGTTGGCTATTTACAAGCTTGGCCGAGCTAGAGCGGGACTTGAACCCAGGGCCTTTGCATTGCAAGTCCAGCGCTCTCAGTAACCGCTCGGCCACCCTGCCTACAACTTAGCGCATAGTTCAGAAGCCCATCCGGCTTACAAGTATTAATCGGGTTGGAGGCAGACATAGCCAGGGCAGATCGTTATCTTTATTATTATTATTATTACTATGGTAACTATTATGATTAGGTATCATTAGCAGTAACACTAGGAGGTAGCAGTAGCAGTAGTAGTATCGGTGGCAATAGCAGTGGCTGTGATAGTGCCATTGGCAGTAGCCTTAGCAGCATTTTAGCAGTAGCAGTAGAAGTATCAGTAACAGTAGTAGTGGTAGACTGCAAGCACTCGGTTTTTATTTTCGTTTTCTGAGGGCGCAAATTCTAAGCGAGCGAGTCTCACTCTACGTTTTCACTCTCGCTCCAGACCTTACACTTGACGAGACCTCGCATTCGGACCAACACAAAAATACGGCTGTTTTGCAGTGTATAGTAGTGGTGGTGATGGTAGCTCCCTTTAAAGGGAAAACCAGATAAGAGCAAACTGAATAACATCAAACGATCAAATTTCTTTTCAGCACTGAATTACCTAAGCATATTCGCGTTATTATGCCGCATGAAGTTGTAATGATGTTTTATATGTCATAAGAGTACGATTTGTCTTTAATTTTAGATGATCCTGGTCTCCAATCTCCCCCAGTCTATATGGAGCTTCGGCCCACATGAAGCACCACAAGTAGCCTGTTTCAAGCTCTCAGATATTTGGGGCGAACTCGCGAGAACAAGCGAAGAAAATTTAGCGGGGCTGGGGGAGGGGTTCTCCTCCCTGCTATGTATGTATTTTAATATTCGCTCGTTGTTTCGAGTTTTGCCCGGAACAGTCTACACCAGAAACACCCAACACTTCCCATGATAGTATTAACGATGGTGATAGTTTTAAAGATATTTAGTAAAGAAAATTACCTATTTTGGCATTCGTCGGAAACAAAGGCACGTTAAATAAATAAACAATTCGCATATTCTCCTACACGGCCGTTCTTTGGCTTGTCACCCAACGCTCTGAAGCCTTGCGTGACGACCCAAATACCTGCCGCATATTAACGAAGCTTTGAAGGCAACTTTAAAAGTTTGAGGACAATTTTTATCTTAGCTTTGATATTTGCCATAGAGTCCCCTAATTCTAACTCTTTTTTTCATTAAAATGTTTCTTTTGTTCATCATTTTCGTGAGATCAACTTAGTCTCTATAACGTGACCCTTTCTAGAGAATAACTCAAATAACAGGTAGCTTCCATTGTTCAAATTAGTTGTATGACTGTAACTCGGAAAGATGCACTTTTAATGCAAAAATGTCGTTAACATGTTCACGGCAAAGAGAAACGTTTGTAAGGGTAGGGTAAAACGGAGGCAAGTGGCAAAAAAAGTGGTTGGAATGTAATAGGAGGGCTACAGAATCTGTCTGTGTAACCGTTTGCAATTTTATGGTAAATGTATCGGATTTACCGTAACTTTCCTAATATGACGACGCATCGCAAAATATCTGTATGGAGCAATGCTAATTAAAAGTTAAATTACCTTACCCAGTGTGGTGAATTGTCGTTCTTTTGCCTAAGAAGTGATATTATAAGCGATTTTAAAGGGTTTTGAGTTGGTCGTTGATGACTGCCTATGAGGCACAGTCCACGTAAGTAACCTGCAAAATCTGTTTGGTTTTAACCACCGTAGCTCTTTTTTCAAAATAACCACAAAACCTGTTTGGTTTTGACCACCGTAGTTCTATTTTTCCGGCAGCAATCACCAAAATCTGTTGGGTTTCAGTTAACTCCCACCGTAGTATTTATTTCAATAACCACCAAAATCTGTTAGGTTTTAACCACCGTTTCTCCTCTTTTAGATAACCACCAAAATCTGTTTGGTTTTAACCACCGTTTCTCCTCTTTTAGATAACCACAAAAATCTGTTTGGTTTTAATCACCGTAGCTCTTTCTTTCACTAACCACTGAAATCTGTGTACGGTAACAATTTATCAAGCTCGATTGCAACATTCTCGCGACGATTTTCGCCGCTTCCCACAATCTGAACGCCTGGAACGATCTATCGTTCTTTTTTTCCAGTAACCACCGAAATCTTTTGAGTTTTAACCACTGGAGCTCTTTCTTTCACTAACCACCGAAATCTATTTTGTTTTATTCAACAACGCAGTTCTTTTTTGCGGTAACCGCCGAAATCTGTATGGTTTTAACCACCGCATACTTTTTTCACTAACCACCCAGATCTGTTTTGTTTTAAACACCGCAGCTCCTTTTTTGAAATAGCCACCGCAATCGATCTGTTTAACGTAGCTCTTTTTTCAGTAACTACCAAAATCTGTTTGGTTTTAACCATCGTAACTCTTTTTTCAATAAGGACCAATAAGCACTGATTTGTTTCGTTTTAACCACCGTAACTTTTTCCCACTGAAATATATGCACTTCTTACTACTGAGAAAAATAACTTTCCGCAACTGGAAAATCGTATATCTTTCTGTGATCAAACGTTTGGCCATGTCTTCGAAGGGCCCTATATTTGCGCACAGCTCGGTGAATTTTCGCAAACTACTCAGGTAGCAATTTCTGGTGCCTTCTCGAAAATGGGTTTGTTCGTGGGGCCAAGGAGACACAAAATACATAAAGGGAATTGCATTAAATAAACACTTACTTGTAGTGGGTTTCGTTGTTGTTGTGGTGCTGATCGTTGTTAACGCCCCTGTCGCTTCGCGCCTTGGATGGGGAGGTCTCCGGTTGTATTTGTTCCTTACCGGACATACTACTAGGGGTATAACCAGGGGGAGCGGGTGCGCAGCGCTAACTGGGAAAATTCGCCGACATTTTCCCCCTCTTGTATACGGCGCTCGCACCAAGCCACCCGAGCTGCAGAGCAACCACCCCGCCTGTCCGCCCAATTAGAGAAATGCATCACAAGGGATATCCACAAAGGCCGCCGATGCCAACCAATGGCCCCAGTCCCCGCGCAGCCGCACCCGCTGCACACCCTATTGAAGAAACGCACCCAAAGGGCAACCCCGCAAGGATTGCGATGTCAAAGAAAGCCCGCAAGCCGCGAAAGAAGAGCCGCAAGTCGCCCCCGCGGCCAACCCAACCCACAAAAAGAAACACATTGTCTCCAATGAACGCGGTTAAACCAGCAAAAGAAGAAGAGTACGACGAGGAAGCGTTCTTTGCGTGGCTAGCGACAATGTTAGCGGAGAAAGGGCGGCCAGTGCCAGCGCCGCGAACCAAAAAGAATCGGCCGGTTCCAAGCCCGCCACCCCGCGCAAAGCCGCCAGCGGCGCGGAGTTGGGAAGAAAAGAAGGCAGCGGTAATGCGGGCGTTTCTACCGGCACCAGCCCCAAAGAAAAAACAATCCGGCCAATATTTCTTCACATTGCCCAAAGACACACGCCCCGCCAAACCAATCACCTCCGAATTGTTGGAAGAGTTGTTGTGTAAGTTTGAAACATCAATCGCTCGGCGACGAACAGCAGCGAACTATCAGACAGAAATTGGGGATTTATTTGACACAGAATTCGAGGGTGTTGAGGAGGGGCGACGAGGAAGACGTTTTAGTCTTTGGAGGTGTCTGAAAGATTTGGAAAAAGACCAAACGGAAGCTTTCATGAAAAAGATACGCGGAAAGGTAAACATATCCTTTTATCTGAGATATACAAATTGTTACAAGTTGCGCAAAATCGAGGATGATTCTTTGATTGATTGGTACATTCCCTCCAGAGGTTCCCCTTGGTTTCAAACCGTGGAGGGAGCGGGGAATCGGCTTGCGGAGAAAGAAAAGGAGCGGATTGTGCTCGGCCAAATCGATCGCCCATCCACTAAATGGGTATTCGACAGCCACTACCGAGTGGATGTCAAAGCGGTGCTCGATCGTCAACCACTGTTGGGAACGGGCCCACTTCCAACATGGTTGCGTAATTTGGCCCACGGTCGCGCGATGGTTAGTCTCGACACAAATCGAGACAACCTCTGTTTCTGGCACTGTTTGGCAGTAAACCGCGGAGCTAGACCAGACAGAAGTTGCGACAAAGCGCGCTAGTTGGCGCAGAGTTATTACAAACTTCCCGCCCCACCACGAGACTGTCCAGGAACGGCGCTGGAGGAGTTGGAGAAGCTTGAAAAACATTTCAATCGTCTGCTCCCCGCCTCCGAATGGATGGGCATGCGCGTTTACTAACCAGCGCGCTACGCGGTGGGAAATGTAGAATGGTCTCTCCGCCGCAATCCAACAAACCAGCTGAACGTTATGACAATTAGGATTTTCGAGTGATACGCATTTCTCATCCGAGATATTTCCAAACTTGCGTCTGTATATGTTTTGCTCGGCATGCAATGCAAGATTCACACAAAGATCAAGCCTTCAACGACACGTAAACGGAAGGTGCAACGATGGTCAAACCAAAATTGAATGCTCGACTGACCCTCCAGAGAAACTACAAACCAGTTTCGAGCCTGCGTTCTTTCCGAAATGCTCTTCCTCCAACTCAGCAACTCGTTGGCTCGAATGGGAGGCGCACCAGCGCAAAACACATATTCACCACGCGATGTGCGGGCACGGCGGCGAGCGATGGGTTGAAGGAGCTCCCGAGGATGGGTTCGAGCCCTTCGATAAGATTGTGTTCCAGTTCCACGGTAGTCTATACCAGGGTTGTCGCAGGTGTTTCCCAACAAATCGAGACGAACCACTCTGGGATGGAAACACGCTCGAAGATCGATTGAGAAAAACCTTTCTTCGCACCGCGAAGCTTCGTGCCGCTGGATCGAAGTTGTGGAGAAGTGGGGATGTGAAGTTGGGCCTATCTCAAGAAACTTCCAACCCACGCCATTTACGAAAAGCTATCCCCACGCGATAATCTACGATTTCGAAGCGTTTGGCGACCACAACCAACGAAAACAACCAACACCCACACTCACAATTGAAAACGAGCACGTTCCAATTTCTGTTTCGATCGGAGACACGCTGGAGCCGGAGCCAACCCACATCTGCGACAAAGACACAACCACATTGGGCTTCCTCTTCATGACCGAATTGGCCCGGCGAGCAAAAAACATTCGAAAGGTTGTGCAAGCCGAGTTCCTCCCCAAAGACATGAACTATCTCACCAAGAAACAGCGAGGATTCATCGAAGATTGGTACAACCAGGTCCCAATCCTTGGTTTCAACTCTGCAACCTACGACTTGAACCTTATTAAAAAACACTACTTCTTGAAACAGTTGACTCACGATCCAAAGAAACCCAAGGTGGCCAAGAGAGCAAACAAAACCATTTTTCTTTCAACTCCACAGTAACGCTTTCTCGATATTTCCAACTATCTCGCCCAAGGGACCAGTTACGAGAATTGGGTGAAGGCATTCGGTTGTGAGGGAAAGAAATCATGGTTCCCATACGAGTGGTTCGATTCTCCAGACAAACTTGATTTTCCCGGCCTTCCACCTCATTCCGAATGGTATTCCAAATTGCGCAACGAATTCGTTTTGACAGGAGAAGAACATGCACAATGTGTCCAGTTGTTCGAAGCAAAAGGAATGAAAACTTTCGCCGACTGGTTGGAGTACTACAACCATCTGGATGTGATGCCGGGTCTGGAAGCCTTAACCAAAATGCGGGCGTACTTTACCAAGAAAGGAATCGACACGTTGAAAGACGCGGTATCCATCCCAGAGGTAAGCATGCAATATCTCCTTCGGGGTTCGTAAGAAAGAGATGCGAGGTTGTGGACGCCTGGGGAAGAGGCCTACGGAATGTTGAAGAGCGCAGTCGTCGGTGGACCGAGCCTCGTATTCACACGGCACCACGAGTGGGGAAGACCGCCATCCGAAGCCACCAAGTGCCCAATCCCCAACCATGCAAGAAGATCCTCGGCTACGACGCCAATGCGCTGTACCTTTCGACAATGCTCGAAGACATGCTGCACTCGAGGGGCACAAAGACATGGCGGCGAACAGAGGTTTCCACATGCAAGAGGGACGAATGGTTACATTCCTCCAGCAAAAGCTTGGGCTTTCTTCATTTTACGACAAGCGGCGCGTGTTCCCAGATTGGGTTCACACAGAACCGATCGAGTATCACATCAACGGGAGTTAGTTGGGGGCAACTCTGTGTCCGGTGGGACAACCATCAACTCTTCCCGCACGAAGCTGCGCCGTGGCCCACCACGAAGCCAGTACAAAGCGGGCTGGTGGGCTTTGGTCATGACCGACCCAATCTCGAACACGGCCAATGACCAAAATGGATCCGTGGCTCTTCGCACACACCCCTCCAACTCCCTGGATTGGAAAAGAAATCGAACGCGTGTCCCCCGGGGAGCGTTCTTTCTTCCTTGCCGACGGGCCTTTGATAAGGGGCGGTGGCTGGTTCTGAGAACACCTTTTCTTGTTTCATCGCATCGACGGGTCTCAACCCAATCAGCCGTGTGACTTGGTTGTTAATTGCAGCAACAACTTGCGGAAGCCGCTGCACCTACACCACAGACCGCTCCCCCTCAGGCAGGCGCATCTCAACCGCGTATTGATGGCGAAACAACCTTTACGCCAGCGTTCGGCTGAACCGCTCCACAATTGCTTGGTCGCGGTGTACTTTGGGATGCCCACGCCGGATGGCTGTGCCGTGCTTTGCCATCGTTTGCGACACAGCGCCCACGAACTCTCGCCCCGGATCGACTGGCAGCAGTTTCGGCCATTGCAACGGACTGCGTTTGTAAATTTTCTCGAAAGCCGAAGCAACTTCCTCCGTGCTCTTTGTGGTCAGGCTCGGCCTCTTTGTATCTGCTCGCCACATCCACAACAGTTAGCGCATATTTCCAAAGTCTGCCCCCAACCCTGTCGTGTGGCATAAAAAGCAGGTCGGCTTGGTGCACCGCGTTTGGGATGGTCACGTCAAACTTTGGACGAGGAATTCTCAAAGGTGGGGGGAGAAAAATTTGCCAAACAGCCTGTTTGTGCAACCATCTCTTCGCAACTGCTTCCTGGATTCTGGCTTTTTGGGCCAACTTCTTCGCCGCACCCCACCCCTTCCAATACCCTTCCGGGCAATAATAGATTCGCGAAAGCCGCCGTTCTTCCCGTTTCGAAGGAGCGTTTGTCATTCATTTGCACATATATATCCGATAGAAAAAGCCAGCGATGTTCGGAGAAGAAGAGAAACAAAAAGCTTGGCAGGGGATCGCTGGCCTTCAAAAACCACCCACATACAAGAAAAGAAGGGAATGGCATTGTGGGGAGAAGATGGAGGAAAAATCGAAAGATTTCAAACTTGTTTGCCCAAAATTCGGGCGGGTGAAGAAGCTTGACACAGTGCTCCACCCCCGCAGAGAAGTGAGAGGCTGGCAGCTAGTTGTGATTTCCCGGAACCACATCCGCAAAACTCTGGAAAGGCACAACATTTTCAACGCAGTCAACACCCGCGCGTTGTCTGGAGGCCGAGAGTGTGGCACTGCGCTGTAGGAGTTCTTGGGGAATGTCATACACGAGGTCGCGAACTTCCCCGAGCCGAACAAGCAGTCGGTGAATTACGTTTGTTTCTTTCATGACTACTTCGAAGCGGTTCCAGAAGAAGTTTGGCCACGCAAAAAAGAAATTCTTGCGAAGATCTCGCCAGCTTTCTCGAAAATCCAGCCAAAGACACGGCAAAAAGCGAAAGAAAGGTTCGACAGGTGGTGGGACGCTGTCAGTTCGCGGTGAAATGTCCAGCGTACTTCACCAGGAGTTTCTCGAGAATTTCCATGCAGTGGTCGGAAACAAAGTCGTCGATCATTTTCAGTTCGTCGAGAAACTCCTTTGCAACGAAAGGTTCTCCCCTGAGATAGAGCCTGATAGCATCCAGTATTTTCTTGTACTCCACTCGAGCGAAGCTGGCCTTTTCTGTCTTTCTGTCTTTCTTTCTGTCTTTCTGTCGTATTCTTTGCCGTCGCGACAATTTTCACAACGGCACCAAACGCAGTCAGACCGGCAATGACAGCAGGGTTGAGAGTAACCCCTCCGGCGACAGCTCCAGTCAAAACAGCTTTTCCGGCAACCACATTGAATAGCAAGTTTCTGCGCTGAAACATTCGGAAAAGAGTTTCGTAGCCCCAATGTTTCTTGTGGTAAAAAACATAAAGTCGCTTCAACATATCGATGGTGTCCTTCGAAAGGGTCGGGTCGATGTGGTTGAAGTCAAAGATGTTAACAGGGAGAGGCCGACGTTTTCTTTTCAGAACCCGCATTGTTGTATTTTCAGAAGACGGTGTCGTAAGAAGAGCCCTTTGGGTGTGCAGCGAGCGTGGCTGCGCAAATTTTCTCCCTCTCGTGCCATTTTGGCTTGGGATTTTCGCAAGGGCAAACCAGGCGACACTTGGCACACCAGTCGCACCAGGTGTATGTGCAAAGAAAGCTGTCGGTGTGGCTGGAGTTCATGGTTATATTGAAAGAAAATCTTTTTTCATTCGAATCAGTTCACAGTGAACCAAACCATTCCCTTCACATCACTTGCAACTCTTTGTACCGTTGCAAGCCAATGCCGACAGCCACATTTGCACTCAAGCTCTCAACCACATGATGTGGATCGGAGGGGCGTCTGAAAGTTTTACTTAAGACGGTGTGATAAGACGGGGAAGCGTGGGGTACAGTGCCCGTAAACGATTTGAGTTCGACCGAATATTCTGTCCGAGCTGTTCCACCAATTAAAGTAAATGTGATGGATTGCAGGGTTTGTCCACTGGCCAGCACCCTGTATCTATGTATGTTCGGAGCAAAATAACATGTCGCATTATTGTATCGTTGAAATCAAAGTACCCATGAATTCTTGGATTGCCAAAACCAAACAACGTATATCCATTCAAATTCAAGTCTTTCAGCAACATGATTTGTCCCTTGAAAACGAAGAACCTCGTGAATCCCATGCCCATTTAGATCCAAATCACCATGCATTTTTGTTCTACCTTCATCATCAATTTCCAACCCACCGACCGCTTTTCCAACCAACCAACCAGTAACCATTAAAATTCATATCATCACCCAATTTCGGTTGAAGAATGGGAAAACCACCCATATTGAGGGGGGTGCCTATTAACATTTGCCTGTTGGCCATTTTGAATAATACCACGGGGCCGTCTTTGACCTTTTTGCCATTCAAATCCAAGTCATCACCAAGTTTTACCCCGAAAAGGTGGAAGTCCTTAAGATCAAGGGAGGAACCCATTTCCATCCCACCAGTGGTCCCTTTGAACAACTTCCAGCGACCATCTTTAACTTCTCTTCCACCCAAATCCAGGCCAGTTTGCAAAATCATCCATCCGTTGTTCACAACATAGACCTGGTCAAACACAGACGAAGGCACATTTAAAACGAAACCATTCACACCGTACACCACCTTTCTTCCCGCTGGCGAAGTCTTTGTCGTTTCTCCATGTAAATCGAGGAATATGTAGGTGGGGGGCGAGCTTCGCCATCGGTGAAATCGTACCAAGGTTTTCACATAACCATCAGCCGAGCCGACTGCTGAGAAGGTTTTCGAAGCCTGCTCCCTGATTGACAAAGTGGTTGCGCTTGCGGTCACACTGACATTTCGCATCTCTGCAGGGAAGTATTCGGCAACAAATGTGTAGTAACCAACCGGCAGTGAGAAGAGAGCGAACCCGATACGCGATCAGATACTTGAAGGGGTTTGGTTGGTGGCCGGAAAAAGTCAAATGAGCCGCATCGACATGTTGACACCATCACTCGGATTCGCGAGGTCTTCCAAGTTGCTGATTCGGTTGTTGTGCATGTCAATCCCACCCGCCATTTGCCCAACAGCAAGTGGAAGAAAAGGCGCTTGGTCCACATAAACTTTGTTCGCAACATCTTTGTCCTCGGCTGGAGCCCCCGACATTTTTGATTTTGTGGTTGCCTATCGAAAGGTCCCCATACATTGCACTCGAGCCATCTCTTTTAACAAAATACTCGTCAACGTATCTTTTGGTCACCGCGTTAGCCGCGGAGGAAGGAGGAGCGAGATTGGTGATCGCGTTGTTGTTCATGTTCAGTTCTACTTGAGCCATTGCGTCGAATTTGGTCTGCAAATTATCGTCCACATATTTTTTGTTGACAGCGTCTCCCGGAAGGGAGCTGGAGTCGACATCTTTCAGGTTACGAAGGCGGTGCGCACCCCAGTCCTGATCGTCCCACGGGGGGTTGGCCCTGTCGGTTTTGAGACATCGCGCAATCTCCGAATCGAGGTGACTTTTATTCACTGCATCCAGAATGTCTTTTGGGTAGCCCAAATTAGCGATGAGGTTGTCATCCATGTTGAGATTGCCCGTCAACGCGGTGCTGCCGTCTTTTTTCATGTCACCCGAACTCGAACCTACCGGCCCTTGCGGCCCTTGCGCGCCTCGCGGTCGGGTAAACCTTGCAATCCTCGTGGGCCGACTTCCCCGCGGGGGCAAGAATCCCCTTTGTTGACTTTCACACCAATTTGTCCACGGTCGCCTTTGCCTCCTTTCGGGCCGGTGCACCCGCGGTCGCCCTTCGGCCCTTGCGCGCCCGCCGGTCCTCGAGGACCCGCAGGACCAGCAGACCCTTCCTGCCCGTGTGGACCTTGCGGACCTGCAGGGCCTGCGGGCCCGTGTGGTCCGTTGGGCCTTGCGCGCCGGTCGGGCCTGTGGGGCCGGGATCCTCTTTCTCTCCACGTTGGCCTCGTGGACCAGGGGGGCCGGGGGGATTGGGGGGACCGGGTCTTCCCTCCCCCGCTCCTCTGAAAAAGCTTCCTGGAAATTCGTTCAGCCACCCCATGTCTTTTTCCATATACTCTCATCAAAATTTTTCTTCATCTCTTTCTTCGGTTTGTCGTAATTGTTTGTCAGTTGCGCGGTCCAGCAGGTCGGGATCCACCCCCAGATCGGCGGCGATCCGTCTGTTTCCTCTTGGGAGGGAGAAAACAAATACAGAAATGGCTGCAGTTGTCGCGAATGTTCTTGGGGACTTTGAAAAAGGTCTGGGAAAGATAGATCACAGCACAATTGCGGTGCCAACCGTTGATGAAATAGTTTTGGTTCTTTTCGCAGACCAAGTCGTCGAACACTACAATTTTTTGGTTGTCGGGCGGCAGCTCCGCGAGTGGAACAATGTCGTCGCCATGCGCTTCGATCACTTCGTAACCAACCGCGGGATCGATTCTTGCGGCGAAGTCATCCAGAAGAGCCTGGTACTTATTCTGGTGAAGGTTCTTCGAGAAAAAAAAACCTTGTCGAATTCCAACAACTGGTACAGCATGTGCAGCAGGATGTTTGTCTTGCCGGAAGTGCTGGGGCCGCAGATCAGCATCCAGAAAATATCCTCGGGCATGGCGGGGTCTCCTTGTTGCCAATTTGTTTTCGCAACACCTGGGTCATAGTTCTCAATTTTCATTCTCCATATACCCTCGGTGAGAAAACATGTCTTTGAAGAAAAGGAAAGAGCGAGAAGCGGCCGAAGCCGAGCTGGAGGCGCAAGAAGACGAGATCCGGGAAGCTTTCAAGCGAGGCAAACTTGCAAAGGCGATGGGGGAAATGGAAGTGAAGCTGGTTTTCATACCGATCACAAAACGGTTGGAAAAAACGCCGCCCCACAACCCGAGGCGGGGCCAGACTACACAATTGAGGAGTTCGATCGAATCAACCCTTTTGATTGGCAGGAAGGGTTTCAGCCGGAGGCGCCCACACCCCCTCTTTCGCCTGTCGACGACGACGAAGAATTCGAATTGCCTGCACCCCCGCTACCTGTGGAGGAAGAGGCTCCGCGCCGGACTTGGGAGGAACCAGCACCAACAGCGTTTCTCGAGACGTACAACGAATCGAACGATTTGCGCTCAGCAGCATGGTCACGAAAATGGAGCGAAGCGGGCAAGAAGCGGTGAAAACTGGAAGATACAAAGGGTGGTCTTTGGCGGACATCAAACAGCGCAGAGATGCAATCCTCGCTGCACGAATGCCGCTGCCTCCACCACCTGTTCGAGAGTCGCCGCTGTCGGCGAGCCAGTTCCAGCAGGGAAAGAAGAGTTTGAGGAAAAGCAGCCCTGCCCCGAAACAAAGAACGACAACGCCTTGGGAAGAAGCAATCATGGCTCGCAGGCCTGCAATCGAAGAGGACGACGAGGAGGCGAATGACATCCTGGAAGAGGAATGGGTGGAGGGGAGTGGAGTGGGAAATGGCTTTGATACAATGGTGAACGCCTTGTATGTGAAGCTTGGCTCGTTGAAAGCAGGAAACACCTCGTCCAAGCTGCGAAAAGACATCGAACAGCTGCTTTCCGAACTTGTCAGTCGCAGATTTCTCACAAAAGAGCAGGGGCGGAAAATTCATCAGAGTTATATAGGATGACCTACCACCTGCTGATTGTCTCCCGGCTCGCGCTGCTGGAGCCGGGGCGCCACAACCAAAAGACCCACGATTTTCGGATGCATTTCCACCCTCCGATCGAGCTCGACCCGGCGCGGAACTACGAAGCCGCCCTTGACGAGCTAATCACAATGACCTATTCTTGGCACAACGTGGCGGCACAGTACAGCAACAACCACCTGAGATGGAGAAAAAAGGTGAAGCCTGGAAAACTTTGACGTTCCCTGATGGGATGTATGGGTACAGTAACCTCGCCTCGTTTTTGCAGGGACACACGGGTTTAGTCAACCCCTCTGCCGCGAATGAAGACCACAAACACATTTTCAATCTGTACTTTGATTTAATAATCTATCGGGTCGTGATCGGGGTTGCCAAAGACTACGAGCTCGACCTCTCTGTCGGGAAGTTCGCCGAACTGCTGGGCTTCGACAAAAAGGTTTTGAAAGACGCAACAAGTTTCGTGGGGGACAGGATCTCAAACATCACGAGGGGTGTGGATTTGGTTTTTCTTCACTGCGACTTGATCACGAGAAAGGTGAACGATGTGGCGAACGACGTTTTGTTCAGCATTTACACTGTGGGCCTGCCAGTCAGTTATCCCTTCCGAAAGGATCCCCAGCGTCTCAAATTCCACCCCGTCGGTGGAAGCCGGATTGATTCGATTGGAATACGCGTCACAGATGGGAGAAACAACCTTTTAGACCTCAATGGGGCAGACGTCGCGTTGGCTCTTGTGATTCGAGAGGTCCCCACCGCGGTTTGAAATTTCTTTTGAAAGTATATTGTGTCTCGATGAACAACCCGAGTGAGTGGATGAAAATCTTCGACCCGCGGGTTGGGTGGTATCGCTACATGCACAAAGGGACGGGCGTGATTCTCGACGAGCTCGTGGACACTTGTCCGAAGGTCGCGAAGCCGGCGCCGTTGCCGGTGAAACCTCCCAAAGAGGCAAGCCCCCGAACACAGAAGAAACGGGGGCGCAAAAAATCCGACAACTGTTGGGGAAGCGAAGGGCGCGACCAAAAGGGGGAGAGGCAATGTGGAAACTCACCCAAATTATGGCCAATCGTCTCTGAAATGTTTTCTGTTGTATACGCCATGGCTTGCTTCAAATCTCTGAAAAATCTCGAGAAGGTGGACTACGAGCGCATCAATCTCGACACACCGCTCGTGCTCCCAGAAAATGCTCAACACCAGCCCAAGAAAGAGCTGAAGTTTTCTTCAAGAGACCGAGATGTCGTTCACGACTGGTACAACGCCTATTTCAATGTTGAGTACCCCTTCGAAGCTCTTGCCGATGGAGCCAACGTTGCGAACAACGCACAGACGGCGCCAGTCAACGGTTCTTTCTCATTGATCAAGTCTTTGGCGGTGAGGTCCGGGGGAAAGAAACTTTACGAGGCGAGCGGTGTCCACAAAGTGATTTTTATCAAAACGCTGTTGGAGTATTCCGACGACTATTCGAGGAGCGTGGCGAAGGATGAGTTTTGGTATCTCGACACCGACTACACGACTGTCACGAACCCCGCCAGTCCCGCCACCAACAAAGGCATCGAAGCGCGACACAAACTTTCTCGAAGGGCCGGAACGGTGAAAACCGTGATCCCTCTCAAACATTTCTCGTTCTTTGCGGAGCTGTGGAACAAACGTCTTCTCCCGATGATGCTTGAGTTTGAAATCGTGTTGCAGGACGACGCTGAGATGATCTTTCAGAATGACGACACTGGGCGAAGAATTGGGGTCAAAAAGTTTGAATTGTGGGTTCCGAAATGCCAATTGGTGCCAGAGGGGCAAAAAATGCTGAGCGAACAATTCCTGAAACCGACGAAATGGGCCTTCTTGCAAGAAACATTGATCCCCAGCTCCGCTCGAAAAGACGCCGTTGGCCAGTGGCAAATTGCCGCCGCGGTCAAGAACGCAAAACATGTATTTGTCTTCTTCCAGCGGTCGGCGAAACTTAAACGCCATATCCAAAAACCCATACAGCTTTGACACGTTCGACATCGATGGAGACGATTCGGCGAAACTGAGCAGTTGTCGGTTGCAGTATGGTTCGGCTTACTATCCCGAGCTCGACTACGACGGTGGAGACCACGCCCGCATCCGCCGCGACCTCATCGAGTTCAGTTACAGGAAGAACGACCCCAACTCTGAAACCCAAATCAGTGTGGACAACTATTCCTCTCTTTACCCTGTCGTTTACTTCGACCTTCGCCCAACCAAAAAAAGCATGACGGGCGATGCGAAGAAAATGATTTTGCATTATCGACTGAACGAAGACCCCAATGAAGATTACACCATCTTCGCCGCCGTTGTCAACGAAGAAGAGGTCGTGGTCAACCATGTCGAAAACGAGTTGTTTGTTGTCAGTTAGATGTGGGGTGAAGTGAAAATTCTTTTCTTTAGTATGAGATGGCCACGACGTACTCTCCGTTTCGAATCGCGCTCTCCGATGAGCAAAAACGCAGCCTGCAAAAGGCTGTTGCCACGCGAACGGCTCATATGACTTTGCGGGTCAAACCCGCCCAAATCCCTCCTTTTGACGAACACCCAAATCAAACGCATGCGGAAAGCCGCCAGCGAGAAACGCG
The DNA here is from genome assembly GCA_016490735.1 of Pachyseris speciosa. Lineage (NCBI taxonomy): Eukaryota > Metazoa > Cnidaria > Anthozoa > Scleractinia > Pachyseridae > Pachyseris > Pachyseris speciosa. Next base: position 740,931 of record JAEMWC010000167.1, on the reverse strand, counting down.
GCGCGGATCTCAAGATTTCCCGGACACGGATCGAAAAGATGGCGCAGAGTGGTGGGAATCTTTTTTCGACGGTGTTCAGTTTGGCGCGACCGCTGCTTGTGCCTGTTGTCGCCTGTTGTCGCCAGACCAGAGAAAGGGGATTGAAAAATACTTGGTTGGAAAGGGAATGGTTCGTGGTGGAGGAACCGCGCAGTATGACGGGTTTCTTGGAATGCTTGCTTCCATCGGGGTTCCCCTTGCCCTCATCCTCGTGAAAAGCATTTTGGGAAAGGGAATGCAGGTGGGGCCCTCCCGCTCGAGACGCTCACTGCCATGACCTCCGCCGCCTCCTCCTTCTTCGCGGGGAAGTGGGATGCAGATCGACCCACCGTGGTATCGCCCGCCGCCTGTTTGGGGTACTTGGGGGACAAAAAATAATGAGATTCCGTGATGTCCCACTCTCGAACAATGATCTGACCAGTTGGTGTGGATATCTCGGCATTCCGATCCGGGGGATTTTCTCCCGAGACGAAGCCAAACCTCTGTACCATTCCCCTTGCATTTTGAACTTGGATGATTTCGGAAGTTTGGGAACACACTGGGTCGCTTGCTGGCGTGGGAGAGATGTGCAGTATTTCGACTCTTTTGGACAACCCCCTCCAGCTGAATGGGAAAGAGAAATGCGGAAAGCGGGGTACAAAACCTTTCTGCGCAACGAAGATCAAATACAAGCGCTCGACAGCGTGCGATGCGGGTACTATTATTTGTTGTTCTTGACCGAGCGCAACAAAGGAAGGAGTTACACTGATATTCTCCGAATGTTTTCCAGAAATGTGCGCGAAAACGAGGGGGTTGTGAAAAATTATTTTGAGCATATAGCGTGATAGTGGACATCTATTGCGTGAGAGACAAGCGCAAGACCCCGAAAGTCCCAGGGTCGGAGAAAGAGGTCACAACGAAAAATGGGCGGACAATGTTGAAAGCAAAATGTGCGGTCTGCGGGATAACATAAACGCGTTTCTTGCCGAAGCCGGGAAACTAGCGGGGCCCTCTCTTGTAGAGGGCTCCGGAATTGGTACAGATATGGCTTGAACTGCGATGGATTTGTTTTTTCACCATGGGGTTCCATTTCTCGCAAAGAAAGGGGTGGAAATGGGTCGGTACTATGCGTCGGAGGCAATGAGGGATCCCAAGCTTCAGAGGCGAGCGACTGATTGGGCTGTGGAGAAGGGCACGCCTGTCCTTCGAAAGGTTGGGAGTGAAATGTTCAACCAGCTTTCCACGAACGTTCGGCCCAACATACGTTACAAGACCGACAGGCCCGATCTTGATGGGCGCGGACTTTCTATTCCCTTCCCGTTTGTGGATTTCAAGAGGTTGTGGAGTGTTGTGTCCGACCCGACCCTTTTCAAAGGCCCAGTTGTTTCTGAGGAAGAGGGGCACCCCTTGGTGGCAGAATACAAGCGGCAGTACAAGGAGTACAGGGACAAGGGGGGCACGCGGAGCTATGGATCTTGGATCAAGTGGAAAGGGTATGGAAAAGGGGTTGTTGGGTCGGGATTGTGAGACTTTGTCGACCCGCGGTTTACTCGTCTTGGTTCCGAAGTTTGCAACAGACCCGAAGTTTTTGAGGGCTTTCTCCAAAGCTGTGCCGAACCACCACGGCTTCATGGATGTTCTCCAGAAGACGGCGCGAAACTATTACGGCTCGGGTGTGGACATCCATGCGATAATTGGGAAACTTCCGAAACCGAAGAAAGGTTGGACTCTTGCGGGGCACAACTACACCGGCCCGTACAACCCCCTCCACCAGCAGCTCGACTACGATCCGGAGACAGGGGAGATTCGGCAAATCTTTCAAAGCTCGACGGGCGCAACGGATGCAATTGCGATGCAACACGACGTGGATTACAGGAGTTGTGGGCACTGGGCAAAAAGATATGGTTCGGACGAGAAAAAGTGCAAACATGCGGCCGACAGGAAAATGGTGAGAGCCCTTGATGCGGTTCCGTGGAGAGAGAGACAGTGGGGGCATGCTTTGGCTCGCAATTCTATTAACACAAAAGAGAGGTTGGACTCGGGGTCAATCGCCGAGCCAAACGTTAATAGTTTCCAAACGTCTGATGGCATTTGACAATTGCCATGGAATTTCTTTTGTTGCTCTTCCCGCAAGAGATCAAAGCTCGCCCAACATTTCAAAAACGTCCACCTCACTTTTTTTCGCTTCTTCGACAAGCCTGTCGTTAATTTAACAATCTTGTTAAGAACTTTCTACACTCCCATTCACCAACGCGATAATGGATTTCATTTTGGGTGGAAACTGGTCTTTTTCCGCAATCGTTTCCCGAAAAACGTGAAGTTCGGAAATGGCCACGTCGAAGGTTTCGATCAAGTCGCCAACTATTTTTTTCCACCTCAACTTCCGACAAATGCCGACTCGCCATCATTATACATCATTACTCCCTTTTCTTTAAAAGGGTGCCACCTTTGAAAGTTTTGCGTACCGCCCGCTGCATTTCCCCCTGCGCTTTCCGAACAAGTGGGTGCGCAAGTTCGTCCTGCACGAAGTGAAAAATGATTGCAAGTGCGGCTATCATTCTTTCCCCAAAGAATTGTTTGTTCAAATGCTTCGACTGTGCATTCAATCGCAACCAAGACAGCCTTTGTCTTCGTGTTCGGGAAAAGAGGAGGGGTGTTTTGATTCTTCCAACCTGTCCGCCTCGAATTCCAAAGTGTCCCAGTCTGGTTCGTTTGGATCCTCCTCCTCCGCGTTATCAAACTCATAATTGACATAGGCATTGAACAGCTCGTAAAAGGCAGGCATTGCCCGCTTGACGATCCAATCGGGGGAGGTGTTTCGGATTGCAAGGGTGTCTTCGAGCTCTTCCATGAAGACCATCAATGCCTCTTTCATTTGCGGGGGCAAAGAATTCCACAGCTGCTGTGCTCTGGCGTCGTCCATATATCTTGGGGTGGCGTTTGTTCAGTAGGGTGTGTTAACACATTATCTTTTGCATCCACTCGTCCCAGACCCGACCGGGGAGGTCTTCCTTTCCGAGCCAAGGGGGAGGCGGGGCGCCGGTTTGCAAGGAGATGTCGTCCTCGTTGCAGCCCGTGCATTTTAAACAGCGAGAGAAAGACCAATCTTCGTCGTCATCGTCTTCCTCCAAATAACCCACAATCATCCAATTATCTTCGTTGTTTGGATCAACAAACTTTCCTCCACGATGTTGGGGAGTTTATGCCAGGATAAAGGGGGGACCCCGGTTACTAAACAGAGGTTGTCCTCCTTGCACCCACTACAATGCAAACACCGCACACATCTAAATTTTCCACTCTCCCCAATCGAAAATTAGGTTTTGTTGGGTTCCATATCCTCCTCCTCCACAAATAGAGATGATGGCGCTGGTTGAAACGTCCGTATTACCTCTGCCTTCTTTTCTTCCCAACTCCGCGCCGCTGGCGGCTCTGTGCGGGATGGCGGGTTTGGAACCGGCCGATTCTTTTTGGTTCGCGGCGCTGGCACTGGCCGCCCTTTCTCCGCTAACATTGTCGCTAGCCACGCAAAGAACGCTTCCTCGTCGTACTCTTCTTCTTTTGTTGGTTTAACCGCGTTCACTGGAGACAATGTGTTTTCTTTAGTGGGTTGGGTTGGCCGCGGGGGCGACTTGCGGCTCTTCTTTCGCGGCTTGCGGGCTTTCTTTGACATCGCAATCCTTGCGGGGTTGCCCTTTGGGCCCCCTGGTTATACCCCTAGTAGTATGTCCGGTAAGGAACAAATACAACCGCGAAGCGCCTCAGATGGATAGGTCGGAGGTGGTATTTGTTCCTTACCGGACATACTACTATGCTGATGACAACAAGAACGAAAAGACGAAACTTATTGGCTTTTAGAAGAACTATACGCATATAAGGGGGACGAACCTCTCTTTTCCCGCCAGGATTGTTTTTGACTCACCACTAGATAACTGATTAATTGAAACGGATGGTCCTTAATTTTGATCAAGGAGATGAAATGCAAAAGCGTTCGTCATACAGTCGAACCTCGGTTATCCGGACCTCGATTATCCGGATTTTTCGATTATCCGAACTTGCTTAGCTGGTACCAGTTTTTCATGAATATTAATTAGCGTAACTTAAGATCCGCAACAAAACTTTTCCCTTCAAATTAAGTAATGAAACTCCGTTTCAAACTGAATTTGTTTCGTTTCAAAACACAAATCTGGACGCGTTTTGACCTCACGCGCGCCGTACTACGGCACTGCATCTCACTGAGCTCTGATTTGCTCAGGTGTTCTTTGTTTCTAAGTGAAATTTCACGCTCCACTTGTTCAGTCATTCAGTTTTAGTTTTGGCTTATTAATCTTCATATTTTCGATTATCCGGACTCTCAATTATCCGTTATCCGCACTGTTCAGCTCAGTCCCAACGAGTCCGGATAATCGAGGTTCCACTGTAACAGCAAATGGGATGGGATTGCTTGAGGTTTGTTCGGCTTTTTTGTCCTAAGTTGCTCAAAGCACGATGAAGCTAGCCCCAGGTTATAATAAACTTTGCTTACGGTTCGATTAATGAAGAAATGAAGAAGTGAATGATCATCGCAGTTATAAACACTACTTAAGCAGTAGTGAAAATAAAGCCTGAAAAAAATTCAAGCTTGTACGGGAATCGAGCCCACGACCTCTGCGATACCGGTGCAGTGCTCTACCACCTGAGCTAACCTGCCGACTGGGAGCCGGACCCGTGAGTGATGAATACATAACTGTGAATATATGAAATTCACATATTTGAACTGCGGATTAAGAAATCCGTGCAAACCTGAATTTGTTTTAGGCTTTTAGCCAGGCCCAGGTCTTAAGGCGGTGATGAATCGACGAGGTCTGTTAACTCTTTCCCTACCGGTCGATTTGGTCGCCTTTTTCGCAATTTTCGGAGGGTAAGAGGTCGAATCTACCTGGCTACTCTACATAAGGGGTTACCACGGCGATTTCGCTGGTCACAACACCGAAGGCTCTATCTTTGTTTTCACGCTTGTCACGCTAGCTGTCGTTTATTTCTAAACGAACACTGCAGCTACAATTCGTTGCTTATTTGATTTCTAAGTGTGTTTTTCGAGCCATTTTCCCCCTCAGAAGCCCCCTGCCTGGCATCATAAAGCTGGGTTGATGGGTAGAGACAATCCTTTGAAAGAAAACAGAGGTGAGAAGCAATTTCACACGAAGTGTACCGCTCAAAGTATTCGAGCGAGTGTTGGCAAATCATGTAGTGAAGTTGTGTCTTAAGTCGTTTTGTGCGTGGATTCCGGGACCTGGCATGGCAATTTCGGCGATTTTTGACTTGTAAATAACGCAATCGGTGCAACATTTTGTCAGCAGGACCGGGTGGCTCGACACGGTTCTAAAAATGTCTGAAATGGAATTGGCGGACTTTCACTCGCGCGGTATACAAGAGTTTCCCATAATTCCTTTGGGTCACAAACGTGAAAATGACAGTCCTGTGGGAGCAACTGAAATCAAACCCCTTATCCATGCCATGCTAAAGAAGTGAGCAGTAAATTGTGGAACAGATGGTACGACGTGGAGTCGTATCTTGGGGCTGGGTGAGGATCGTTTTAGCGCTTTCGTTTGCTTACAACATTTTCAGAAAGATTCACCCTCATATCGTCTTCTGTCATTGCTCTTTTTTTCGACGGGCCTTCCAAGAGTCGCTCCTTTGCTGAAACCTAAGTCAGTATGGTGCCCAATATACCTTGAAACTTTTTGATAGGAACCTCGAGCACGTGAAATCCGCTGCTCTCCGCTTCTGATCGGTTAAGGATATCTACAACAACTGAGGACTCCGTCAGGAGGCCTACTTTTACAGTAGGCGATAAACGTGGTTTATCTGCTCCAAGAAAGATTTTCTTCCCAATAGCAATGCTTCTCACTCCATTTTTGCAGTGAGGGCCGCACTGCATGGGCCTGTTTGTTTCTTAAGGTTAAACATGTACGAGGCTAGTGTAAAATCTCACGGGTTAGCTCGTTAAGCTGCATTTAATGATCCTGCATATGGTCTTTCTTACTAGTCATCCCTATATCCCTCTACATCGACTCAACTGGAAAGAAAAAACCAAGTCCCAGTCTAAGAATTCAGTCCTGTCACCCACCTCCTCCTGTAAGACATCTATCGCCTTCTTCGGTTCTTTTAACTCTCTTTTTAATTATTAATTCCAGTTTCTAGATTCCGTATTCCGGATTCTTGATTCCGGATTCCGGATTCCGGATTCCGGATTCCATATTTTAGGTAAACCCGATGATTGATTTTCCAGTGTAAACAATAGTCACTTCCGGCCACGTGACCATGCTGTGCAACTTGTGCCTGGGGAGGGGCGGGGGTGTGCTTACCATTTGTCAGAAAAATCCGGAACTTTCGGTTTGAAGTCAAATGGTAAGGTAATTTTCCGGATTGTGGACAACCTCAAGAGGAAGTCCTCTTTTTCAGTTGGAAAAGAAATTTCGGAAATTTGCTTACCATTTGAGCAAATCGCTTCGTTTCCAGGTCCTTTTGCACCAGAACGAGTGAGTGCGCATGACGGAATTCCTTGCAGTAAATGGTAAACGCCAATCTCATCCGGTTGGTCGGTAAATTCGGAAAATCGCTTACCATTATTCAACGGTCATTCCATCTGGATTTTTCTGACAAATGGTAAGCACCCTGGATCTCCTACGGTCGATAAATAAAGGTGTGAGAAATTGGGGTGGAGGAAAATCGGCCATAGTCGCCCCACCAAACAGCCATTTTTAGGGGATTTGTATTTCCCCGTCCTCGGATACAACTCCCCGAAGGATATTCCGTTACAGTTCAATGTCCTTATTTAGACTGCAATTAATTATTTTTTTGTTTTTGTTTTTGTTCCTTAGCCTTGCACCGCTCACCGCGATCGGCGTATAAAATCGCTGGTATTCTCCTGATGTGAACGCTCATCCCTGCGAATCGCCAGTAACGATCAACCAATCGGACTGGGCGATTTTATCACATGACTCTTCAAAACGGCCGACAACAACGACGAGTGGAAAAAAAGCAAATCTGAACAAAAAAATCACTTAGTGTACCCGCATCAAACACCAGCGAAATTCGCCACGATCGGCGTATGAAATCGCCTAGCGTATCGTAGGCTTAAGGAGGACACCTCTTTAGGGAGACACGAAGAACTGGTCCCAAAATTGTCCTCCTTAGGGGGAATTTACTTTTCCTCCAAATAAAGCAATCCAACTCATTTGTATATGTATGTATTATGTGTATTTACCAATTTTCCCATGGCAGATGAACACGTATCTGGAAACTAGTTCCTCTACGATTATTGAGAAACGGTAATTTCTCCTTGGAGCAGAAAGAGGACCATGCGATAGACTTTTCGTGCATACACTGTTTTTCGGCCAACTTCCTTCTGATGCGAGCGCTGTCAACTGTAATCCAATATGTCGGTCACCACCGCCGCCTTTGTTTGATTTCTCTCTCCTGTGATGTGCAAAAGATTATAAATCTTTTGAACAATGCGCCGACTTTGACTTCATGGTCTTTTATGACAGAACTTTTGTGGTCCTGTTTAGTCAGTTTTGGTAGGGGTTAACAACATGTGTAGAAATACGATATTTTTCCACATAGCTTACTGAGGGTCTTTGAGTCTGTCGGATAAAATCCAAAAGTGAAACCGCCCCAAAAATGCTTCTGAGCAGTAGATTCATGTGGTGCTGTTTATTATACTGTACACTGAAGGCGGTACTACCTTTTGCATCCGTGGATAAAATCCTAAAGTGTAATCATTCAAATGAAAGCAGTCAGGTTTAATATTAAATAAACAAATCAACTTTTGTTTAACGAGGGTGCCACTTAACAGTCTATGACTGACAAACTTGTGGCCCTCGAAATTCCGGATCAAACTGGAATTTGGAAATGTTGGTTTTTGAGGAGAGGGGAAAACCGGAGTACCAGGAGAAAAACCTCAGAGTAGAGATCCAACAACAAACTCAACCCACATATGACGCCGAGTCCGGGAATCGAATCCGGGTCACATTGGTGGGAGACGAGTGCTCTCACCTTTACGCCATCCCATCAGAATAGAGAATTTTTCACCAAGGTTTTTAGCAACTTCGTTAGGGTTGTCGGGGAAGTGCATGTCTGTAACAGACCTGTGTTCATAGTGTGCAACAACGAGTTGGTGAAGGTATCGCGACGTCTACTGGACATAACCTACACCGCACGCACACAGGTCACATTGACACTTGCAAAACAACGCATTTGCTGAGTTTATAATCGGCATGGTTTTTTTCACGTGCATCGTGATCATAGGCGTACGGGCCGGGGGGGGTCTGAGGGGGCTGCAGCACCCCTCCCCCCCCCCCCACCCCCTCAAATTTTGGGCAACTCAGAATTTTTTGGGCAGCAAGAGAAATTTGGGCAAAGCCAGTTTTTACATAAGTTTCCATTTTTTTTTCGAAGAGATAGATATTTTCTATTTGAGACAGTGTGGTTGCCTAGCACGTGATGAGTTTCTGGTTGAAGGGGATCATATGTTGATATACACATTTGGATGTTTTTTTATTTTTATTTTTAGGCACTGTACTGCACTGCATTAGCTGGTGTGGGGTATTTGCAGTCGTGAATTAATCAATTTCGGCATAACTTTCTAGAATCATATCGTAGATTATCGACTGAAGACTCTCAGAAGATCTGAAAGTAATCCTGAGCAACACCAATAGTCTGTGTCGATATCTTCAGGGGAGGACGGTCGACATAATCTCCGCTCGTAGAAATGCCGACATGACCATTCAGACCCGACGCCATTGTCGGAGTGAAGAACGTTTCAACAGCGTATGACAGATAGCATCAAAAGTGGGTCTGAAAATGAAGAAGTGGCTGATCAACTCTCAGTTTGAATTAGGAGAAGCCAGAGCACCCAGACAAACGCCATCGCGCCGCCGTAAGGCCCTTGTACGTGAACACGCGCAAAGACAAACGCAGCTGACACCGGAATCGCACCACCGTATTAACACTTACTATGCGTCCAACGACAAGGTGCTATCCTAGCTTGAGCTCAGGTTTAGCGGAAATTACCAGGAAGTACTCTGTGCTTTGGGAAATATCTGTCACAGTGAAACACCTGATAAAGAAAGCTTCTCCCGCGTTGCTAAAGTTTACAAAATCGACGACGAGATTCTGGAAGCCGAGGAGAAAATGTACGCGAGTTTTCGTCGTGTGCGCGGATTAGGCTACATGACTGTTTCAGAAAAGCTGGAGACAATGCACGAGAATGATCTATTTGATATGTTTCCAGAATTTTCTAATGCGGTACATATCCTTGGAGTGATACCTGCTACATCGTATTCTGCAGGAGGATCATTCAGTACGTTGCGCAGATTAAAAACAAAACTTACCTCCGCAGCACTATGGGGCAACAACGCGTCAGTAACATCGCACTTATTAACATTGAAAGAGCAAATGCCAACTCTGTAGTCAACAATCAGTGACATGGATCGTATCATTGATATATTCGGCCGTCGAAATGACAGAGACAGCTGTTTCTTTTAACGTGTTTTATGAGCTCATATATGATAGAATCATATTTAAGAATATTTTCACTTCATGTGTAGGTCTATGTTAGTGCACCCTTAGTTACCCTCGTTTCTTTTCGACTCAGTTTCGTAAATATTTGGGCAACTTGAGAGAATTTATTGGGCAAATCGTTCACCGCCCCCCCCCCCCCCTCCCTCCCCTGGCAAAACGTTGCCCGTACGCCTATGATCTTGATGTCACTTTCATTTTACGACTGATGTAAATCAACTGAAAGTCTTAACAGATCTTGTTGCTGCGATATTGTTAAGAAGTTACATATCGTTTATTAGGTGGGGTACTAATTTTCTAGCCGTGTTGGTTACTGGTATCGTATCCTACTCTTGTGATCTAAGGCCTTTCATGGTCTTGGTTAGTAGATTAGGTTTATAGCGGAGCACCATACCTATAGAAACCCGTCAACTGCTTTTCTCATGGTAAAAATGGCTAGCGGTTTTGCAGGTGGGCGCGTACGACGACGACGGAGTTGCCCAATAATTAATATTATCCTAATTGCGTTCGACGAAGGAAGAACGCTTCCTAATCTTCTGGGTTGCCTGTTATCGCGTAGGTTCCCTGTGCACGCAAGCGAAAGCTGACCCGTGTTTTTTCGTTCCATGGTTCACCTTTTCGGCGCCATTTTGAATGACGTCACAATTTCGTTGCGTAAAGCATTCTGCCTCGTGCTTCGCTGTTTGTCGGACGTGTTGGAAGGTTCATAATAATAATAATTGCGTTCGCAGAACGCAGTTCTAATCCAGACTGAATCGAGATTTTTGGACAATGGTTGAATGGTTGAATGGTTGAATGGTTGAATGGTTGGGTCTTGACAAGAGCTGCCCCTGCAATCTGCAAGCAATCTGCGGGGGCAAACAAGAATGAAATCATCGCCAAGCCAACTGAAAAGCTTTCAAAATGGCGGCCGTCGGCGAGGAAGACAAAAGTGGTGTCTAAATGTCTTAAATGAGCTGCTACAGCCTCGAAATGGCGAAAGTAAAAATGGCGGCGATACAACTACAATGAGTGGAAAATTCAGCAAGTAAAAGCGGAATTGAATCGACGAAATGTTTCGAAATCAAGACCTGTTTGATCGAGTTGTTGAACACGATGAAATTGGGGTTCTGCCAGAGACTTCTGCTAGCAGGGAAGGTTCTTTGTGGCGACGATTGGCGATTGAAGTGGATGATCTGCCACCTTACCTCTCAAGAAACGACCTCGACCTCGAATTTGTTATATCAGGATAAACAAATGTCTGAGAAATATTTTGTACACCTTTTTACACCACGGATCTGTCATTTCGTTTTCGTCACTGAAACAAACAAATATGCCATGCGAAGGAACATACCATGTTGGGTCGGAACAAGTCCTGAGGAGCTGAAGGAATGTCTGGGGATAAAGCTCAAACAATTGCCGATTTCTACAATAATTTGTTCGTTGCTGCTACAACTATTTTCAGAAACATTAATAACAATAATATTTAATATCGTGTTAGTCAAAGTTGATATTTTTGAGGCTTTCCAAGATGCTGTCAGTATGCTTTTAGTGTTTATTTGTTTATTTATTCTATATATTTATTTATTTATTCAACGTGCTTGTATATGTATTTTATCTCTTTACTTATCCCATACTCACAATTATTATACTTCCTCTTTTAAAAACAGTCCTACCCGCTACCCACCTAGATTAGCCTTAGCTTTTTGCGGGTTAGCGCTGTTTTGTATTATGTTGTTCATTTTAATAAACTTGAACTTAAACTTGACTTGACTTCAAAGATCATCATGGACCACATGGCCCTCCATATGGTGGTTTTAGGGTTAACATACCAAACCTACCAATACTCGAACGCACTTTCTAATCTACGATTACTACTAGTAATAATCATAATAATCCAACATGGCGGCCATACTCCACCTGGCCCAGCTAGCTGACCAACTAGTTTACAGCGTACGTCTTTGATACTGAACATTTATCTTATAGCAAATTGACCGCTGTCAAAACAAGGTTTCCGGTGACCAGTGTCACGTGACCATATCGCGGGCTCAAGTTAAGACCGGATCGAGGTCAGCTGTTTTTTTAAGTTGACCGCTGACCAGGTACTGGTTTTTTAATTGGATCGCAGGCTCAAGCCAGGTTAACTTAACCAAAACGAGACATCCAAACCAAAACAAGGCTACATTTTCCGCGCGCTTTCTGCAGCTCGTAATTTCACATTCAGTTGGTTTCTTCATTTTGACCAAAACAACTTCATCTCTTTATAAGGTTGTCTTTTAATTTGCGTAAAAGGCATAAAAATCAAGAACTGGCAGATAACCCGGAAGGTGGATTTTCAAGTCATAAACTGAAAGGAAGAGCAAAATGATTTGTCTCAGGAAACGCTTAAAACTTGGTTTGACTTCCATAATCGACGGCCGGACTGTGTGGTTGAAAAATTAGGGGAAGAAGTTCTTTCTTTGGACAAACCGTTTGCTATTTTTCCAGATGCGTGTTTAACTAAAGTGGATTCGTATTTGCAAGTGGTACCAACCTGTACAACACAGGTGACTGAATTAAATAAATTGAAGCTTAACATTTGCTTTAAATAATCGTTGTTACTTCAGGAATGAAATTTGTATTTTTCTTTCGAATGGATATAAATAACGATCATCTCTACTCGTTTTGTACGTAAAGAAGTAGTCGAATTGTTTGTTTGTTTAGTTGTTTTGCTTATAAGCGAACGAGTGTTTTTATGACTGTTTTCAGTGTTTTTCGACGTCGGTGCCTCGACAGCCTTAAAAAAACTTTTGCCGTTACCTTCGCAATGAGTCCTCGTAAAATTAAGCATTAAGCGATGGATCAAACACTTCATCCACCATCGTGTTGGAAGAGCATGTTTGACCGTTTAGCCGCCTCTCTCAACTTTGCATTGAAATGGCTTTCCATCTATGATCAAGATCAAACATTTTCATCCGATCATTTTGCTCTACGAACAAATGTTTGAACGTTTAGCCAACCCAACCATGGCCAAGAAAGTGCACAGTCAGTAAAAGCAAACTAAATGAAGCACTTAACTTTACATTTCAGCGATAACACGCAAAAATCGTCCTGTGTACTCGCTTTGTCCTGTGTTTGGTTTAACATTATTGTTTGTTTCCCTGTTAGCAGAGGTTTCTCGCCGGCAGAGACCTCTGCTAGCAGAGAGAAATTATTTGTCGCTACTCACACAACGTTTTTTTTGTCAAACACAACTTCAGAAAAATGTTTAATCTTTTAGTCGGGGCTTTAGTAGTGTGTTCTTCGTGAAGAGGACACTTTTCAGCAACTTCTGAAAACACCGAGGTGATATTAATCTTTACGTTTTCTCAGCCCCAGCGATTACCTATCCAAACCATCGGTTTGTTTTCCTTTTCTCTTTTCTCCGACACTTAAGCTTATGTCAAAATTGCTGAGCAATTTTTATTACCTTACTAGTACGAAATATGTTTGTTACTTGTCTAATTTCGCCACCTTCTCTAAAGAAACCTACCGACCCACGCATCGCAATTTGTTTTCTTTTAATTTGTTTTGTTATTCTGTGGTTTGTGAATTGCGGTCAATTCCTGTTGACTGCTCTCAACGATCAGGTCCGTACTCTACGGACTGTTATGTCAAAATTTAAAATTGCTTTGTAATTTTTGTAACTTACTGCGAGAACAGTATCTTTCGCTACTTCTACTTCGCCAAGTTTTTTTCGAAGGAACGTTCGCATCCTTGCAATTTTTTGCTGTTTTGTGGTTTTCGAACTTCGGCCAATTCCTGTTGACTGCTCTAAACTATCAGCTAGGTTGGTACTCCTCTTTCCACGGACATTGATTTTGTCAAAATTGCTTAGTAATTTTTCAAGCTTAC
>JAEMWC010000167.1:712500-722500 GCA_016490735.1 Pachyseris speciosa | reverse complement strand
TGTTGTCAAGATCGGGCTGCTTAATTCCAAAGTCTTCCCCCACCTTCCGCCATCTTTGAAAGGGAAAATGAACTGTTTGTTCAAACAATAAATATTATCCAACAATTAAAATTTTTAATTGAAGATAAAAATTCGGCACTGCATAATTGTTCGTGAACAGATACCTTGCAGGTAATATGTCTGTTCAGGCAAACCTTCTTCCAACGCACAAAGCAAAAATGCTCGGCGCGATGAAAGCCGAGCGCAAGGTAAATCGAATAACTTTCGACAGGACTGATGCCAGTCCAGGCGAAACTCTCTACGTTTCGGTTCCTAAACTTAATGAAAACGAAGTATTAGTCCCTGGCTTGCTCTCCTTGCTGTTCGACATAGATTTGACCGGTGGCCATGCCAACAACCATCTAGTGCAAAACGGTTCGCGGGCGCTGGTCGACAAGCTAGTCGTTAAGTACGGGGGCACAATTTTGCAGGACACGGTCGGCTACGACATTTTCAAAATCTGGGAGGAAAACATTCAGATCGAGTACGAAATGATCAGAAGCAAGTATTTGGCTGCCGAGGCGCAGAATGTTTACACCTCTTGGACAGAGCTCCTGTATGACCATTTGCATCGGGAAGAAATTGTTACATTTGCAAAAGGAACCGCAACAAGACTGAACCTCCGGGTCAACCCGCAAAGAAGGTCGTTGAAAGGAATTCTTATTCTTTTCATTGGGCCTTACACCACGGGGCCCCGAGACTCGGAAAAGTTTTTCAACCCCGACATCACTAAAGTCAGCGTCACGGTCAACGGCTCGCCCAATCGGCTGTACAACTACGGCCTCGAGGGCATGTAGATTTGGGAGGAGGTCAGCCGCTTTTTCATGAAAAATACGAACAAAACGCAACACATGAATATGACGAAGTTTCACATAGGCGACCGCTTCGGGCTTCTTATTGATTTGCGGTCAATGGCGGCCCAGGAAATGCACAGGTGCGGGGTGAGGCTGATCAACACAAAAGACGGTGTGCAGCTTGAGATCGAGCGGACCGCCAGCGGCTCTGGAAACGTTAATTGCAACGTTTTCACAATCAGCGACTCGCAGTTTAATATTCTGAATCGGCAATTAGAATCAGTCCGGTTTTCATAGTTTGTCACGGCGGAATTAAACTTTGTTCGTTAAAAAATAAATGAACCCCGACAACATTCCTTTCAACGCTTTAGTTGTTGGCCCGACAAATTCGGGGAAAACCCAGTTCATTGTTAACCAGCTCTGTGGGCCTTTCCGCGGGAAGTTCGACTTCATGGTGCTCATCTGTTCGACTTTCGCTTCCAACAAGACGTACCACCGAGTCGGCGAAAGTGATCCGAAAATGTTTGTTGTTATCTGCAAGCAGCACGAGGTGGAGATTTGGTTGAAGATCGCGAAATTTGTGTTCGCGGGGACCAAGACTCTCTTGATTCTTGATGACTGCGCGGCTTCGAAAGATGTGAAGGGTCGCACAGGCGAGATGGTCAACCTCACTTTCTCGGGCCGCCACATGTCAATCAGCGTGTGGGTGTTGACCCAAAAGTACACAAACATCACGGCGTCATTCCGGGAAAACATTGGAGCGACCGTTCTTTTTTAAACGCCCTCAGCCAAAGCAATGAAAACCATTTTTGAGGACATTGCCAACGAGCTTACCACACAGGAGTACAGAGACCTAATTGCGCAGCTGAAAGAGTGGAAGTACTCGTAGGTTGTCTTTTCTCTACGGCACCCTTTCACAATCGAGCATGTGGTACCCCAGCCTTTGGGCTGGAACCAACCCAATTAAAAAAATAAAAACTTGGTGTAGCGAGGAGAAATGGCGGAAGAAGAGCAAGCGATTGCAGAAGTTTTAAATCTACTGGAAGCCGAGCCGGCAACCAGCGACCCTGGCGCCGTTGGTGTAATGAAAGGCCCCGACATCCCTGCTCTGCGCGAGCAGCTGACTGTGCTGGTGTCGACTGGCAGGTGCAAGGAGGCGATCGGGGTTGCATTGACGCACGATCAGGTTAACCGTCTCACTGACAAAGAAGTCAATATGTACACCAAAAAGTATGAGACCTTCATTGGCGCCAAAACAACAGAAAGCTTGATAGATAGCTTCATTTTTTTAACCACCAAATTTGTAAGAACGTTCCTCAGCATAAAAGACATTGAAGCTTACCAGAAAGAGATAAAAAAAGACTATATTAGCAACAAAGAGCTCTCAGAACTCGCTGGAGCTCTTTCGTTTAAGTTAGGGCGTCTTCTTGCTGCTGCCAATGCAGCGCTGATAACCACGAAGCACATTGATTTTCAAAACCAGCTGCTTTACAGGAGCAGTTACCAATTGCTAGAAAGTAACTAATGCTGAGCAATAGTAACTAATTGCTGAACATTAGTAACTAATTGCTGAGCAGTATCTTAATAATGGTTAGCAAACTTTTCTGATCAATTGAACATTAAACATTGCTTTTATATATGGCGAAGGTTAAAGCCGCTGTATGGATGGAAGAATTCTTACAAGAGGAGGGGTTTGGTGGTCTTATTACAATAAAAGATCCGTACACGTTGAACGAAATTTATGAAAATTTCTTTTCCGACCGTGATGAAATGTCGAAGTTTTTTAAGAATAATTTTTTAATAAGAGATGCCAAAAATAAAGCCTCTATCATTCCTTTGTTTAAATATTACGAAAAAGAAGACATAAACGGACGATTTGAATTAAAAATAAATAGCTTTAAAGATTTATTAAAATTGTTTGTTTCGTGTAAGAATTTCATTATAAAAAAAGATTTCTTTTCACACTAATCAAGAAGGGCGTCGAGAACTTTTTTTATTGAGTAATTACTTTTATAAAAAGTAAGAAGCACTCAGAAAATTTTTCATTTGAATAAATATTTTTAGGTAAGTAAGTAGGATGGCAGACAAATCATCTGAAAACCAAACAGGTCCTGAAGAAAAGGGCGTTCCGCCCATAGGCGGAGAAGAAAAAAAAGATATTACAGAACAGGCGACAAATGCAACCCCGCCTTTTCAAGAAAAACCTCGCGTTAAAAACCCTAAGCGGGTGGCCGCGGGCAAAGCAATCGCCGAAAAAACGCGTCAGGTCCGCGAAGCACAAAGAAAGGCGGCTGCCGAGGCTGCTGTTATAATAGCTAATAACAAGGCGGAAAAGGCCGAGAAAAGAGAACACTCCAGGCAGGAAATAAACCCCCCTGAAGATGAAGACCATTGTCTGAAAGACGAAAGGCAAAGTTCATCAAGCTCTGGATTTAGCACAACCCAATGGCTCATGGTTGGAAGTATTGTTGTCTCATTAATAGGAATTTACTACAAACGAGAAGAGATTAAATCTGCTTTAAATACCAAAAAAAAGTTCAAGAGCCAAAAAGTGAAGAAAATTTTTCTGCGCCACCCATCAAACAAGGGTTAAGAAAAATGGAATAAATTGAAAATATGTGGCATATTATATTAAAATGGTGCGCAAAATTTGGTACAAGCCTTTTTATCCGCCGCTGGAGTGGTTTCTGTTTCTTGCCTTTTATGTTTCATTAACTGGAAGGGGTTCAGAACTACAGAGGTTCTTTTGAAGGCCCCTTTTGTTGGGGAGAAAGATTGTAAAGATGGGGGAGATGAATATGGAGCTCCTGACGATTTGTTAGTTGATGAAGATGATGAAAACAAACAGCGTTTCGACAAATCGACAAAAAAACGAAAAGTTAATAAAAAGTTAAAACCAGAAGTACCAAATTATTTTAATTAAACTTTTAAAACTTGGAATACTGTCTTAACAACAAAGACCATGTCGGACAACAAGCTTGTCAAAACCATCATGGATGCGGCAGTTTTAACTGGTATTGTTGCCGGGACTGGTTGGGTTGTGAAAAAGGTTGTGAAAGAAAATTTCACTTCCGACCCAAGCAGCAGCGCAATGAACTATGTGCAGTTCACGGGCGTAATGGTTGGCAGCATGGCGCTCAAACGGTATCTTGAGGACCAAAAAATCCTCCCAGCAAACGTTTGAGGCGTGAATAGCAAATTAAAAAATCAGCTTTCGTGTATAGCTCTGTTAGCGAACAACAATTATCTTTCATACATATGGCGACGATCGCTATTATAGTTGGAGGTACGGTTCTCAATGTAGCGACTTTCATTGGGGGAATTATCTCGCCAAGGCGCTTGGTGGGAGCGATGATGCCGCGCTCGACGAAAAAAAGCGCCACGACAAGGCCCTCGAGGTGACCGGAACTATCGTGACTGCCTAGCGTTACAACCGGATGTCACATTTAGTATTCAGATGATTGACAAGTAAAATGTATTGTGAAATAGGGAGAGGTTTGAGGAGACAAAGCGCAAGCAACACGAGGATCGCGAGACCAGTTATTTTGTATTTTTTGTTTCATTTTCGTTATTAAACCCGGGAATTGTCTACACATCGTGAGTACTTTTGTGTGCCGTACAACTTCGGGACATAAGTGGTGCCGGGAGCAGGATACAAGAAGAAGAAAAAGTGAGATTTCAACACAACGCCTCGCACAAACATGGGAGACTCGGACAACGAGAAATCCGACCTAGGGGAGACAGGCATTTCAGAGGAAGAGCAAAATCTAGAGAAGAAAATCAAGAAAGAGATTGACAAACTTAAGTTCTACCTAGAGGAAAGCGATGAGCTGTTAGAAAACTGCGATTACAGCGAGATCGCGCTTACGTGCAAGCGAACAGATGAAATTCAAGACCGCTTGAACGACTTAATGTCAACACTTCAAGAACTAAAAATCGACCGCGGAATATTGACGCAGAGAGCTGAGACAGTGGAAAAAGAACTTGAAGACCACATACGCGCCGCTTCTGGAAATTAAAACCAAGCTGAGCAAGGTCTTGGAGGAAAGGGAGCGAAGTAAAATTCAAAAGGCCGAGGAGGAGAAACTCAGAGCGAAATTTGAGCAGGAGGAGCAATTTAGACGCGAGATCCAGCAACAAGAGAAGGAACTTTGGGAAGAAAAGATGAAAGCGGAATTGAAAATGGCGGAAAAGAAAATCGAGATGGAAAAAGCCGCGAAAGCCGCCCGTGCGAAGCTGCCAGAGCTCAAGATAACCCCTTTCAACGGCACTTCAGTTGACTGGATCAGGTTTGAGAACATGTTTACATCACAAATACACAGCAAGCCATTATCCGACGAGGAGAAATACGGATATCTTTTGGAGCTGGTGGCCCCTAAGGTGAGAAGTAGACTAGCTAATTTAAGGCCGGGTACGCTGGGGTACAAAACCGCGTGGGACAGGTTGAGAACTGAGTTTGGACAGAGCAATACTGTTGTCGCTGCACACATGGAAGAGATAATTAACTTGCCAGTGACCAGAGGATCAAATTACGAAAGGGTGCGCGAATTTTATGAGAAGTTGAGCAAGAATTTTGACGCGTTTTAAAGTTTGGGGGAGGGAGACATGCTCAAGGGTTTCGTACTGTCAACTTTAAACAAGCTCCTCCAAGTGAAACCCGATTTAGTGAGAACAGACGAAGGGTGGGAAGATTGGAGCATGGAAAAGCTGATCGATTCTATCCAAAAATGGCTCAAGCGCAACAAGACCGAAGACAGTCATAAAGATCAAACAGAGCCAAAGAAAAGGGAACGCCATTACTTTAGCCAGAAAGAACCCCACTGCCTGTTCTGTGGACAAAACCACTGGGGAGAATTGTGCCCAACATACGACACAATTGCGAAACGGAGAGAGTTCTTTGCAGCAGGACGGCTATGTTTCAATTGCGCCCGCCCAGGACATACGGGGAAGGAATGTCGTAGCAGGGGGTGCTATAAGTGTAAGAGCAAACACCACACCAGCCTATGTGATAGGTCCAAAGGGAGCGAGACACAAGATCCCAACGTTACGCAAAGCGGATACACGCCTTCTGTCAAGGAAAAGTCCCTACCCGCCATAGTACCGCTGAAAATCCGGGGGATTACGTTTTGGGCTTACCTAGACACAGGGTCGGGGAGGAACTTTATCTCCAAGGAAGCAGCTAACAAATTGAAACTAAGCCCAATACGTCACGAGTCGCGCTACATTGTGACGGTTAACGGTACGAAGAAACAGTCTATGCCAATTTATGACGTGACACTCAACTCAATTGACAGCAAGGCAAGTGAGAAAATAGAGATTACCGGAAGCAAACTTGCAGATTTCACAACTATCAAGAGGCCTACCCTGACAGAACAGAAAGAGAAATTTCAACATGTACAGGGAAAGATGTTTTACAGAACCGCAAGCGAAGAGTATCCAATCCATGTAATACTCGGGGATGCCACCTACTGCAAGATCAGGACGGAACAAGTCTACAAAGGCCAACCGGAGAATCCAATCGTTGAGGGAACCACTTTTGGTTGGGTCGTTCATGGTGGGAAAGAATACGCAGACAGCAAATGCATGTACGTGAGAGAGACTGACGAGTATGAAAAACTATACTCGCTCGACGTTTTGGGAGTAGAGGATAGAGGTGAAGACGATCAGCTGGACGTCTACAAGGAATTTCAAGAGAGAATAACGAGGAGAAGTGATGGGAAGTACGAGTTGGGCGTGCCGTGGATTCCAGGCGCCAAGCTCTCAAATACAAATGAGGAGCCCAGCAGGAAACGCCTCCACAACGTAGAACGAAAACTGAAGAGGAACGAGAAGCTGAGGATTGAGTATGACAACATAGTTCACGAGCAGATCGAACAGGGAATTGTCGAGAAAGTACCAGAGCAGCCAACGGGTGAACGTGTATTTTACATGCCTCACAAGCCGGTGGTGAGAGAGAGCGCTACTTCAACCAAGGTGCGAATGGTCTTCGACGCAAGCGCGAAACCCCATCCACTCGCCAACAGTGTGAATGAGTGCATGCACACCGGCCCACCGCTACAACCACTGCTATGGAACATCATGATTAGGGTGCGAATGTCAACCGACATACTGCTGGCGGACCTTCAAAAGGCGTTCCTACAAATTACAATCAAGAAGGAGGACAGAGATGCGTTTCGCTTCTTGTTCAACATAAATGGCAAGGAGGAACATTTACGTTTCACAAGAGTTCCCTTCGGAGCGGAAGCTAGCCCGTTCATGCTGGGGGCTACCCTTCAGCATCATTTCAATGAGCAACTGCCAGAGTTAGAGGATACTGTCCAAGCGCTAAAAGAAAACACTTATGCGGACAATCTCATGAAAACCGGAAGTGGCGTGGAGGAACTAAAGGAGTTCAAACAGGAAGCAACTGAGATTCTTGAAGGCGCCAAGTTCCCAGTACACAAGTGGGAGTCTAACATCCGAGAATTAGACAACGAGGACAATCCAAGCAAGTTGCTCGGAATCGCATGGGACAAGAGGGATGATGAGCTAGAGATCCAAACGCAGATACAGGGTGAACGAACACCAACGAAACGATCCATACTCAGTCAACTCTCAAGTATATATGATCCACTCGGCATAATTTCACCGACCATGGTAGAGGGCAAACGAATTTACAGAGAGGCGTGCGATGAAAAAAACGGTTGGAATGCTGAAGTGAACATTGTCAATGCGCGAGACTGGCTCAAGTGGAGTAGTCAGCTGAGGAACATCAAAGTGCCCAGGAGTGTAGCAAGAGATATTAGCAAGATAAAGGCTGTACGCTTTGTACGTCTCCACGTTTTCGCGGATGCCAGCAGCATAGCTTGTTCAGCGGTGACCATTGCTGTAGTGGAACATTCAGCAGGTTTTGTGAAGGGGCTACTAACGTCAAAGTCAAGGATTTCAAAACGCAACACATCGATTTCGAGGCTAGAACTGGTGGGCGGCCAGATGGCTGCAAACATGGTGAAAAATTTGCTGACAGCTCTGGAACGGTGGCCTATTACATCAGTGAACGTGTGGATGGATAGCATGGTTGCGCTATTCTGGATCTGCAACCCAGGAAGGGCATGGAAAACATTCGTATCCAATCGAGTGAGGAAAATTGCTGAGATCACCCAAGAGACGGGAATCGAGTGGAGATATTGCCCAACTGACAGGAACCTGGCAGACTTAGGAAGCCGTGGCGCCTCACTAGAGAAGATGCAGAGGGAACAGTGGTTTGAGGGGCCGGAGTGGTTGCTAAATGAAGAGGAGTGGCCAGGACAACCGGAATTACAGAAAACTAAAAGCGTCAGCGAGGAACACAGACCAGAAAGGGAAGAAACGCTTTATTCAGCCAAGAAGGATTGTGATGAGTGGGACACACTCCTTGCTAGAAGCAAACTCTGGAGGACCTTCCGAGTGACTGCGTGGGCTCTACGGTTCAAACATAACTCACTCACCAAGAAACACAAAGCGAAGAAGAGAACGGGGCCGTTGACGACCGAGGAGTTGAGTTACGCAAGGAACCGATGGATAAAGAAGGAGCAAGCAGGCGTGGAACCACATCTCGAGAGCCCCGGCTGGAAGTTAGTAACAGAAGAAAACACTGGTATTTTCAAATGCAAGGGGAGGATTCCTGGTTACCAGCCGACGTACATTGAGGGGGGAGTATTTGCAGACAGGCTTATACGTCATATCCACGAAGACATAAAGCACCTAGGAGTCGCAAGCACCATGGCGGCAGTGAGAGAAGAGTGGTGGATACCTCAACTGAGATCAAAAGTGAAGAAGATAATCAATAACTGCTACTTGTGCAAGGTGTTTAGCACTCGACCATACGGGCCAACAGAAACAGCTGCACTGCCACCTTTCCGAACAGAATGTGGAAGACCATTTGAGACCACAGGGATCGACTTCGCAGGCCCCCTCAGTTACAAGATTTCCAAGAAGGAGCAGGGCAAGTGCCATATCCTGATATTCACCTGTGCAACATCACGAGCAGTGCATTTAGAGATGACTAGGTCACAATCAGCTGAGGAATTCCAGAGAAAGCTCAACGGGTTCATCACACGCCGTACCAGGCCAAAACGTATCGTGTCGGACAACGCAGCCGTCTTCAAAGCCACAGCCACCTGGCTCAGGAAGATACGCAAGAGTGAAGCGCTGCAAGACTTCTTAGCCCAACAGCAGATAACGTGGCAGTTCAACTTATCAAGATCACCGTGGTGGGGAGGATTATACGAAAGGTTAATTAAAGAGGTGAAGAGAACCTTGTACAAGACAATGGGGAGAACACACCTAGAGTACGCGCAAGTTGAAGCTGTGGTGATGGATATCGAACGACATCTCAACAACCGTCCACTGACATATCTGGAAAGCGAAACAGGAGAAGAGCAAGTGTTGACGCCCAACACGATCATGTGGGGACAGGAGGCGCATATCATAAAAGACATAGAGTTGGACGGAGATGAGGTCACCAAGTTACATGCACGATTGAATGAGAAAAGGCAGCATGTTTGGCAGAGGTGGAAGAAGGAGTATGTACACGGCCTCATGGAAAGTCACCGAAGCAAAAGAGGCGAGAGTGATTACCCAGAAATCGGAGAGGTCGTACTTATCATCGGTGATGAGAAGAACAGAGGAGAATGGAAGAAGGGTCGTGTTCTGAGACACATCAGAGGCAGAGATGGAGTTGTAAGAGGAGTTGGTTTACTACACAAGGGAAACCAGATCCAGCGGCCACTCCAGCTAGTGTGTCCCCTCGAAATACGGAGCCCGCGTGAAGGGAACATGGAGGAGTTAGCAGAGACGAGAGTACAAGGCAGAACCATTGAGAGAAGAAGGGCAGCGGTAGACGCAGGAGCTAAAATCAGATTGATTGCCGCGGATGACTGAACTTTGATTCATTTCAGAATTAAGTGACACTGATCGTGATTAAGTAAAAATTAAGTGACACTCAATTTTTAGGGGAGCGTGACCGGAACTATCGTGACTGCCTAGCGTTACAACCGGATGTCACATTTAGTATTCAGATGATTGACAAGTAAAATGTATTGTGAAATAGGGAGAGGTTTGAGGAGACAAAGCGCAAGCAACACGAGGATCGCGAGACCAGTTATTTTGTATTTTTTGTTTCATTTTCGTTATTAAACCCGAGAATT
>JAEMWC010000167.1:587500-707500 GCA_016490735.1 Pachyseris speciosa | reverse complement strand
TTTTCGTCTTTTTGCAAAATCATCAAATTTATTCTTTTGAATTTTTTATCTTTTTTGGAGATTCTGTGAACTGTAACCCTTTCTTTTTTCTCGTCCCACCCATAAACGTTTATTGCAAGCCTTGGATTCTGTTTTTAAAATTTATCAATGTCTCTTACTGGCGTTGGAAATCTTATTCCATCCCATTTGATTCCATCGACAATATTTTTGTACTTGATCGGTCTTTGCGGGTCTTTGGAAGCCGGAAACGAGGCAGATTTCAAGGCCCATTTCAAGCATTCGTTGTCGGTATTTTTAACGTTTATAATTGCCTTTTTGTTTGCAAATTTGGGGGGTAAAGGAATGTACGTTCCTCCTGCAAAAGGTTCGTAATTTGCAACATTAACATAGGCGCGAGATATATTATCAACATTCCACCCTGAACCCATATCAGACCATTGATTAATTTCACCTTGAATCATTCCAACAAAACGATTAAAAAAGATTCGAAATTCGTCTCGATAGTTTTCTGGAGTAAGAATGTTTGTTTCTCCTATGACATAGTGTTTCTGTGTTATCGTTACCCATTCATCCGGCCCTTCACGAAATTCGCGTTTGAAATTGACTTCCATTCCAAAACTTGCTTTAATGCTTCCAAATTTTTCAATTCCTTCTTGAATAACATCAAAAGCTTCTTCTTTCATGGTGTTATTAGCAAAAGCTTCAATGTTATTTTTGTATACGTTTTCTTGAGAAACATTCATTCTCCAAACATCGTTCCAACCCTGAAAATCGTTCCTTGAAGCGACGAAATGATCATCAAAGACTTGACCTTCTAAGGCTGCCCCCGCTTGCGCGGACAGGGCATAAATCTCGTTCAGGACCTCATCTTGCATGCGTGCCGCTGCCATCCTTATGCTTACCCCTATAACCCCTTTCTTTAAATGGCTCTATAACCTGGCGCAAAATTGTTAGCTTAACCCGGTTTGAACCGGTTGCTTGGCTTCCCCTCCTACCCCTCCCTCCCCCTTCCTCCCCCTCCTACCCCTCCCTCCCTCCCTCCCACACACACGTGTAAAGTAGCGGTCTCTGGCGCAAAACGCACCGAGGAGCGGAGCGACGAGCTGCGTTTTGCGCCAGAACCGCCATTTTACACGTGTGTTATAGCGACGCGCACTAATGACGTCACAAAATTGGAGCCCCTTGGTGACTCAGACAAACAAATCGCTTTTCTGTAAGAGTGTGAGTTGAAATTATGTCGTTCGCGAGCAGTTCTCTTCCCTCTTTAACCGTTCTGACTAAAGATGACGATGTTCCCTTCTCCAGATTTTGAAGAGAACCAGAAGACATCACTGTGGGGCAGTTAAAACGGTGGTTGAAGTGCCGGGGTTTCAAATCGAGTGGAAAATGCGGCGAACTTATGTCCGACTGCATCAGAGAATGAAAGAGTGGACATCACCACACGCTTGATACGAGTATTAAAGGAACCTCCTGAGTTGGGCTAACTGCGGAAAAATGGCATTCTGCATGTCTTTAAATGTTAAGCTTACATAAATCAGCTGAATGAACGAAGTGAAAATTTTGTGCACATATGATCGTTCGATTTTCCTTTCTGGAAACAGATAAATACATGTAGTCTCTATCTCATCGAAAACTCACTTGTTCGACCAGTTTTTTCATTTTCCATTGCAGAAGAATCCTTACAAGTCCAATAGTTGATGGTATGCAAAGGGCAAACGTGGTCGAGAAAATTAAGCAGAATTTATTGTCATCTTCGCAACGAAGTGTTCCATAAGAGCTGGAATCCGCCCCGGCGATATTATCGTAGCACAGACTACTCACGACTCTGGGAGCATTGCGAACAAGCCCCGAGAGACTTGCTCGCAGGCTACCTTCGCTGTCGGCCATTATAGATTTTCCTAACACGTTAGTTGGTATAGATTCAGCAAAATTCTTGTCGATTAGGTTTTCTATCTTTGCCAGTGGCTCTGGTATTGTTTTCTGGGGCCTTTCTCAGTTGGGGCAGACACTAGCCTCCCACGCAGTCGTTTTTAGGGGACTCGTATTTCACCTCCTCCCCACTAACGCCTGCTTACCCGAAGCCAACATTCCTTTCCCGCCGCTTAGCCAATCACATTTTACCTACTAAATTCTGGAAGGTTGACCTTAACCTCAGGACGCTTTTCGCGGTATAGTTGCAAAGACAGAGCTTGAGCAAGCTCTGATCACCGTGTGCTCTACGTTCAAAATTTCCTGTTGAAATGTTTATCAACTGGCTTGAATTTATGAATTTGTGAGAGGAAATAGCGATAATATTTTCGTCAATATGCCGATTAGTTACGGAAAGTCGCTTATTTATCAAGCAAGCTTCGCCTTCAATCTTCGATATCCTCGCCGCTGGTCATGTTGTAGCTGTTGTATCACCTCTCGTAAATTTGATGAAGGGCCAAGTCAGTTATTTAAGAAGTATTGGCGTATCTTCGGTTAGTCTGAGTGATTTGGAGGAAGGAAACTTTGCCATTGGTAGACCACAGCGTGCAGTGGATCGAGCGAGTCAAGCGAGCTTCTAAATACTAAACTTTACTGCATAATTTTACCGTCCGCTTCTCGTGAACTGAAGAAAAAAGTACGAATTGGCGCAGTCTATGTCATCGGTGTTTGATAACTTCTGACCGCTTCTCCAGGACGTTTTGGGGTCGCTGTGTGGGCGAATTTCATCTGATTTAATGCGAGACCATGAGAGATCGAGCTTTCTTGTTGTACCATGTGTGATAATCCAGTGGGTAATTTCACGTCGGTGTACTCTTTGTTTGATCGACTGATGAAATGCTTCAGATTTCTAACTTGGTCATGTCTAAATTCTTATTCGCTTTTTCAGATTTTGAAAGTCTCTTGTAACTCATCGTATTACTAAAAAACAAATCGGCTCGAGCGCTTTGATGCGTTTACAAATTCGCGAGAGAAAGAAGCACGCATGAGGATTAATTTTACTTGTCATCGCTGGACAGTTGCTCGATCGTGATTGGCTAGGATGCCCGCAAGTCAAACAATGGGAAAGGAATGGTGGCTTCGGGTAAGCGGGTGTTTGTGGGGAGGAGGTGAAATACGATTCCCCTAAAAACGACTGCGTTGGAGGCTAGGCAGACACGCGCATGCATTGTTTGGTGTGAGATTTGCTCAGTGGATCGGAAAATTTAGTAGTGGGACCGTTTAAGTCAGTTATTCTGTATTTCCATAGTCATTACACTAGATTTCTCTCTAACCTTAACTTCCGTAGGCCACTTATACATAATAATTATGGAGCCTCTACTTTTACTTTCATTGCATCGAAAATTTGGGAGACTATTCCACTGCATCTAAAAAACTATATTATTACCCCTTTTCCAAACAATACAAGCTATATCTACTAAATTTGCAATCTGTTTCCTAGAATACATTGATTTAGTTTAGTTTAGTTTAGTTTCTTTGTTCTATTGTTTCATTTGATTCATGTATCCACCTATACTTGTTTACATTAGCACCTTTACTCTGGGTAAAATTATTTTCATTACTCTTATTGTGTATGCCAGTTAGTTTAACGTGGCAGTGACCAACCCGGAAGCATCTGCTACTTTGGTCACTGCGCACATCTTAATTTCGTTAATTTCTTATCTTTATTCTGATTTTGTTTTATAACGTACTTCTACTAATGCAATGTAAATTCTATGTAAACAGTGCAAAATAAAAACATCATCAACATTATGCTTCTGGCACAAATGTATGTATTTCTGGCCGGGAGATGTTTCTGTCTGTAAAGAATTCCCGTGAACAAGCTATTAGCCAACGTTCGCACTTCCCAATATGTTGCGAAGATTTTGGGAATGGAAAAAATACCCAGATTCTTGTCAATCTGAGGGATTTTTGGCATTTTTTTGGATACCTCCAGTCCATTTTTCACTCACACAAACAGCAGTGTTTGGTGCTAACCATTTATCGCCCTTCTGGAAAGCAAATACTACGATTTTACCGATTCTTTCGTGTTTTTGTTCGAAAATTGTCACTCGCGCCTACACATTTTCCTTTAGCGAACTGCAATGTTTGTTTGAGTCACGGCGGGGGACTAAATTGACAAAATCTATTTACAGTAATAGTGCGCGTCGCTATTGATTGATCTTTAGGTTGGACTTTTGTCGATATGCATGGCATTGTAAACAAAGTTCATATTTTCCGAGCATTCTTGCGCCATGCACACCTTTACCTAATTTGTTAGAAAAGACAGGACTCCCCGGGAGAGTAATCGAATATTTAATAATATTTACCGTCTACAACATTGACTTCAATCAACTTAAAAAGATCCAGTTGTTCAACAGTTGTTCTTAAAACAAAAGAATTTCTTGTTTAACTGACTTCTTGGCTCTCGCACTAGATCACATTATTCGACCCTACCGGAAACGTCTATATAAAGTACACAAGCAGAATTTCGTGGCTAGTTGGCTGAAACTAACTAAGAAGTGATTGAAGCAACTGAAGTACAGAAGCGGAATTTCATAGTTTGTCTGCTAACAATTATTAAAAGATGACCAAACTAGTCAAACTAACTGAAATACAAAGCGGAGTTTCGTGGTTCGCTTGCTACAGATAACTGAAAAATGATTAAAGCAACTGAAGTACAGAAGCGGAATTTCATGGTTGGTTTACCAAACTGACTTAAAAAATGATGGAAGAACTTCTCTGGAAAATTTCTTCACGAACACTGCACTAGAAAATTTACTTCTACGGTATTTATTTTAATCTCTTTTCCAAAGCTCCGATTAATACAAGAATAAGTCGTAAAAATGACTTCACGGGTAGGATAGGACAAATACGTCCATGAAGTTCTTCTATGAACCAGGATGGTCAAGCCGGTACTCTTGGAGTAAATCTTCTCGCAGTTTCTTGAACTCAAAATCGCTGTCCGGCAGGAACTCCTTCACTGTTTTATCTTCCAAATAATCGAAATATGGCCACATGAGCTCGTCATCCTTGCCATACTTGTAGCACTGAATGGTTGCACAGAACAGCTGATCCGACTCATTTGTCAGCTTGTGCGTTTGGAACCAGTTGGGAGAGATCCAGGTTACATCATCTTGGATTGCTGTGAAATTCATCAGCTCTTCTTGGCTTTTCTCGTCATCCCACGTTTTGTTGTAAATTCTAACTTTTACCGCTCCATAAAGAACTTTTATCACGGCGAAGGCGTTGCCATGGTTATGGATTGGGCTCTCGGATGTCGCCGGCCAGATTTCTAAAACGTACGGGATTCCTGGCGAGGAGCCGCGATCAGTTCCCACGGTCACTCGCAGATATTCAAAGTCGCCTTTTGCCTTCTTTTCCTCAAGCTTTTTGTAAAGGATTTTCCCCTCCGTGTTGATGCTGTAGTTGATTGCGTCGGAGAGTCTGGGATTGCTGTAGGGCCAATCTAAGGCTACACCTGGGGAGCCAACATTTTCGTACAATTCTCGGCAAGTGGCTGGTAGGCTCGCTGACATCGTAAAGTGATTGGTAGACAGTATGTCAAGCGTTGCTTTGGAACTGTCGAGAACCAGAGGAGACCAGTTGTACGTCAGAGGGTGAGGATAAAAAGATACCTTCTTTTCCACGTCGACGAGTGATTGTAGCTTTATTTGATCAGCTTGGCAAATAGAACGACACGCTTGGGTAGCGCGATCATTCATGTCAACCTGTGGCAAGGATAAGAGCGTTCCACGCTGTTTTGGATCTTCAAGCATTGCCAGGACTTCAATTTCTTCGACATCTTTGATGACGATCTCTTTAGTTGTGTCTGGACGAAAGATGAATTCCCATGGATCTGGATCTCCTTCTGTTTCTGGGAAAGGGAAACGTTGCGTCAACAGAGTGGTTTGTTCCATGATGTATCCCTTTCCGTACTTCAGGACCCTGTCATTACGATTGAAACTGAACCAGTAGGAAACCTTTTTCCCTTCCTCTAGACCTCCACTTGGGTCAGTATGCGGTCCCAGTTCGATCTCACAGTATGGTCTTTTAGCTTTCAAGATCGCTTCTCTTGTGCTTATTTCGACCTCGACATATCCCTCCTCGTCTGCCTCTTCATCTGTCTGCATTTTGTTAGGCTGCAGTGCCGGCCGGATGCGGATCGCAAACGTTGTACGCCTCTTGATGTTAACTGAAACGACTCCTTCTCCGCTGAAAGGAAGGGACTTACAGAACGTGGTCTTGATGGGTAGCCAGGGTACTACGGCAGACGCTTTGGACTTTGTGTGCTGTACGGGAGCAAGTCTTCTTCGCTTCGATTCCATTTTTGTTGTTCCTGAGGCTGTGTTCGTCCTCAAACGCTAACACGTTAACCCCGATCACTCAGACGTAAGGCCGGATTGGTGTTGATCAATGTGCTCGTGAAGCAGAGCTCTTTGCACCGATATTAATCAATAATCAGTATCTTTGATTATATTTATGTCTGACTGACATAAACAAAACACTTCAAAATCCTATTAACCTTGGTTTTTTAACCAATGAAAAGGTGATTCGTTAACAAAGAATTTCGACTTGTGGTTTTCAAAGCCAATCAAATGCAATCCTAAATTTAACTTGTATTTTTCCACCGTGGGAACAGACGCGACAGATTCAAAATTTTGAAGCGGCGGCATTTGATTTTCCGCCTGCGGGCACAGTTTTAGCCAATAAATGGACTTTGATTACCACAGCGGCCTTTTGTCGAACAAATTTGAACCGATAGTGAAAGATGCCTGAGCGGTTGGAATCCAAGCAAAAATCGGCCCAATAATTTTTTTCAACGCCTTTATAGTTTGCGTAAGCCAATCATTACAAAGTGACCGTTGCTTTGTTTTTCATCGCTTCTGTTTTTGAGAAGCAGTTATGCGAGATTGTGACTGTGCAATTCAGAATCAATCAGGCTAGTGGATTTTTCGATAACGTTAAAGGCTGGTTTTCCCTAGCGTCGGAGTCGGAGTCGTAGTCGGAGTCGTAAGAGCGCTTATGACTCATTTAAAATCAAAAGTCGTAAGCGGAGTCATAAGCTCGACGGAATCGGAGTCGGAAGAATCAGAACGTTCAACCAAAATTTTGGAAATTTCCGGTTCGAAATCGAATGGAACGGGCAAAGTTCCGGGAAAAGTTTCCTAAAATTGAGTGCACTCTCTTTGCCGAAATTTCCAGAATTACCTAAATTTTCGTGTTCCATTCGCGAAAGATATCGGTTTTAGTCTCCCTACCGGGCGTAAGCTCACGTGGACAAGCGGAAAAACCAATAAGCGTACAAAGCACTTTCAGCATGTCAATGCACGTGACCTAGAATTCTGGGACGTGGTCGGACGCTTTCCATTCGACCAGCGAAAATTCCGAAAATTTGTAACGGTTATTTTTGCTCAATGGAAAGCGCCCTAGAGATTTATCGGAGTCGGAAGCAGAAGCGGAAGAACCAACCGATCACAATGCTTGTTCTCACGCTCTCGAATTACAGTTTGATACCAATATAGTGCTTCCGACTCCGACAATCTAGTTTTCACTAGATCATAAGCGACGGAGTAATAACGGAATCAGTGTTCTGTTTCCGACTCCGTCGCTTTGATTTTCACCAGATCATAACGCTCCACGCTTCAGATTACGACTCCGACTCCGACTTCGTCGTTAGTGAAAACCAGCCTTCAGAGGTTTAGCAAACTTTAAAATATAATTCTTTTTTTTTTCGGTGACATTTAGATCTCTCGCGTCTGTTCCCACCGCCAAGTTAAATTTAGGATTCAATTTCATTGGCTTTGAAAACCGCTAAGTCGAATCAGACATGTAAATTCGACTTATTCTATGCCTTGTGTCAGTCACTAGGTGCATGAGCAGTGGCAAAAATATTGTGAAATAGATATTTAGATATTTTCTTTTCGTTAACAAGTTTCTTCTGACCGTTAACTTCTCTTTGCAGAAATACTAATTAAAAAATCGATCACGGAAACGTTGGCCATGACGATTGAAGTTCTGAATAACGAGAATGTGAGAATAGGAATGGGAAACGGAGAAGAAGGAACGGGGAACGGGGAATCTTTAAAATGGGGAATCTTTAAAAGCGGGAATCTTTAAAACGGGGAATCTTTCAAAGCGGGAATCTTTCAAAGCGGGAATCTTTAAAACGGGGAATCTTTCAAAGCGGGAATCTTCAAAAGCGGGAATCTTTAAAACGGGGAATCTTTCAAAGCGGGAATCTTTAAAAGCGAGAATCTTTAAAAGCGGGAATCTTTAAAACGGGGAATCTTTAAAGCGGGAATCTTTAAAGCGGGGAATCTTTAAAAGCGGGAATCTTTAAAAGCGAGAATCTTTTAAAACGGGGAATCTTTAAAAACGGGGAATCTTTAAAAGCGGAAATCTTGAAAACGGGGAATCTTTCAAAGCGGGAATCTTTAAAAGCCGGAATCTTTAAAACGTGGAATCTTTAAAAGGGGGAATCTTTAAAACGGGGAATCTTTAAAAGCGGGAATCTTGAAAACGGAGAATCTTTCAAAGCGGGAATCTTTAAAAGCGGGAATCTTTAAAACGGGGAATCTTTAAAATGGGAAATCTTTAAGAGTGGGAATCTTTAAAATGGGGAATCTTTAAAACGGGGAATCTTTCAACGGGGAATCAGTTGATGTAAGTCAGGGATGGAAGGTCAAACGAGTTGCTCCATATTTCCGACTTCACTTTTCTTGGAGTGCTGCACATGGAACCGAAAGACAAAAGTATTCATGTTTCCGAATTAAGCGGAGATGACTTTCAACAAATTGTTTGAAACGCTGATTCCAAAGGCTCTAATCGAAACATAAGTTAAAGTGGTTGTTGAAGATTTTTCCAGGTAAAGACACACGATAACAGTTCTGACAATCCAGTTTCTTTCGAAAAAACATTTACTAAATTTCTTGTTTTAACAAAAGTTTCGCCAGCAACAAAAAACTCCTCGGAAACTGTTCATTAGACAAAGATCGACGTACCCTCTGTTAAGTTTCTCGCCTGGCCAAAGTCTTCGACGTTTTTAGGCCGAGGCACGGACCTAAACATAAACGTTTTACCTTTCAGATCGTATTTTGAATTTGATTCAACTTTCTGCAGAAAATAAAGATTTTAATTTCTAATTTTTAATTTATGATGATGAATTGCATCATAACATTGTCAAAGTGGTTTCCACAGCAAACTTTGACAATGACAAAATGCATCATCAATAAGAGGACAGACACATAAAAAAAACCGACTTCAATTTGTGTTTTACAGTAACAAACCCCAAAATGGTCAAATGCCGGGTTTAAATGACGAGAAAAGGCACTTTAAAGGCCCATTATCACCCTTGATCCAACGCGGTCGTTTGTTTTTGTTTTGAAATGGCGCCATTGTTAAATGATGCCTCTGATTGGTCAATTATTTTTATCGAGCTTTTGATCTGGTTCATCGCGCCGAGTTGTCACTTGTCGCCGGTTTTGCAAAACAAATGGCTACAAATTTAACTTGGATATTTCTTCATTGAAACCGTGAACAATCCGTTCACAGATTTAAAATCAAAACAGCAAAGTATAGAGCGATCCGTTATTGATAAAACTTGTTGATTATTTGCCGAGGATGGTGACAAAATATCCACAAGAAAATATTTATTGTCAGGTAATGGTTTCAAATTTGCAGTAACAAAAATACTCATACGTTCTCATTCAGTTCTCCTGTCCTTCCGCTTTATATTGTGTTCAAAATACAGTCGACCATGCGGCTTGACAAAAGGAGGAAAAGGATGAACTCCGCATTAAAACACGGGAGGAAACAAACGCAGTTTATCGTCCTCATCGATCACCGACATCTCGGCGAGAAAGAGAAATTAATTATCACGCAGTTTAGGCAAGCTGCGAACTGGTCGAACGTAAAGCTAGAATGCCCGATGGGGCATAAAAATAGAAGTCGATAAAAGACTTAGCGACAAGTCCGATTAAAAACACTGAAGAGTTGACCAAAGCTGCACAACCCATTACACAAATTGACCTTGAGCTACATGAATAACATCAAACATCCAGACAAGTATAATTTTTAATACTCGCCATCAAATCAGTTTCCAAATCGCAGTGAGTCGGTTCCAACAAGCTCACCAAAGACACCGAAAGCTCCGAGGTAAAAAGCACCAAACTTGAACAACGAGTCTCTGTAAATCCTCCGCCTTGAACCTCACTTTGCCGACAAAACAACGCTGCGAAGTTACCGCTACCGACTATTGCCACACTGACTCTTTTGACTTTACACGGGCCAAAATTTACATACATACAAAACGGTCCCAAAATAATACAAGGAAAACGAAGAAGAATAAACAGAGAACATTTTTACGACCGTAAGTTTGGAGATTTGTCCACGATGCGATAAAACAAGACCGATAAAACAAGAGCTTCGAAGTCTGAGTAATTCCAGAATTAACGGTCACGGCGCGCGATGCATCAAGGGTGACAATGGGCCTTTAAATAACCACAAACATACGAAGTAAATGGATTTTATTCAAAGTTACGCATGTTCATGAACTTTGTTAATAGCTTTTCTCGCTTTCTGATTGGCTATTTATAACAGCTAAGCAACTTTCGTTGGCTAAAAAGTTGACAGTTTGACGTGAGACCAATGCTTTGCATAAATTAAAATCTTCACTTGCTGCAGAAAGTTGAATCAAATTCAAAATACGATCTGAAAAGTGAAACGTTTATGTTTAGGTCCGTGCCTCGGCCTAAAAGCGCCGAAGACTTTGGTATGGCCCTTTTTCAGTCATTCCGAGCAAGCTTTTTGTTTAATTCATGTTCAGAGCACCAGGCTCGAAACCTAACAGAAGATACTTCGATGTCTAATGAACAGTTTACGAGGAGTCGAGTGTTTTTTGTTGCTGGCGAAACTTTTGTTAAAACAAGAAGTCTAGTAAATGTTTTTTCGAAAGAAAAAAAGGATTATCAGAACTGTTATCGTGTGTCTTTACCTGGAAAAATCTTCAACAACCACTTTAACCTATGTTTTGATTAAAGCCTTAGGAATCAGCGTTTCAAACAATTTGTTGAAAGTCATCTCCGCTTAATTCGGAAGCATGAATATTTTTCTCTTTCAGTTCCATGTGGAGCACTCCAAGGTAAGTGAAGTGAAATGGCGAGCAAAATTGTTTGACCTTCCATCCCTGACTTACATCAACTGATTCCCGTTTGAAAGTTTCCCGCTTTTAAAGATTCCCCGTTTTAAAGGTTCCCGCTTTAAAGATTCCCCGTTTTAAAGATTCCCGCTTTTAAAGATTCCCCGTTTTAAAGATTCCCCGTCTTAAAGATTCCCGCTTTTAAAGATTCCCGCTTTCAAAGAGTCCCGCTTTTAAAGATTCCCCGTTTTAAAGATTCCCCGTTCCCTGTTCCCCGTTCCCCGTTCGTCGTTTTCCATTTCCATTTCCATTTCCATTTCCATTTCCACATTCTCCGCTCCCGCTTTTAAAGATAGCCTAATAGAGGTCCACGCCACAGCAAACGTCTAATTCAGTTGTGGTTTGAGGTTACACGTTTGACGTTCGCCCTTTAGACGTTAGTCGATTTAAACTGGAGCGAATAAAATGCATTGGAAATTGTCAAAATTACGCCCGAAACAATAGAACAAAAGATCGATTGTATAGTCCGGCGGCATACCTCGAAATTTCAGGCAAATTGTGCACTTTTTGATACAAGCATGAAATTTGGCACATTGATAGCAGTCAGCAATACAAGCATTTTCAGATACAGTGCCAAGCTGGACGTCCACTGGTTTCCATGGAAACCACAATTTATTAAAATTCATGAAATTCCTCCGTTTACCCTAGTTTATCAGCCAATATTTTCATTTCAAGGGTTCCAACTTGTTTACCAAATTCGTTTCGTTTAGTATATGGCACGTTGCCCTTAACTACATGTTGCCATGAAAACGAAAAATCAAAATCCCACGTTTGAAAATAAAAGAAAGCTCTGCGTCTTTTCAATGGGTCCCCGGTTGGTTAGACCATCATCTGCAATAAAACCTACAGATGTTTGAGGTGTGCTTAAATTTCCGTATCACAATAAACTTAGTCGCGAACGCCTTGTCCATCACACACACAAAGCAGGGCATTACAGTGAAACCTGTATTAGCGGACACCCTTGGGATACTCAGTACTGTCTGCTTAATACAGGGTGTCCGCTCTAAACAGGTTCTTTAAAAACACAACAACGTTTTGCTTTCTGTGACATTATTGGCTAGTTTAATTTGTTTACATGTACGTTTGAATTTATAAGGAAGCATTGTATTAATAGTTATATATACTGATTATCTTGAAATATTTTTATCACTGTACTCATTTGGCAGAAGATTTTTTTTTTAATTCCTTTATTACCAAGAAACAAACACACAAAAAAACAGAGTTTCACAAGACTAACATAGTTCTAACGCTACTTACATTGCTAAAATGAGAAGACAAAACAAAAAAGAGAATAAAAAGCACCAAATTACATACAGTACTGAATAAAAATACATACTCTACGCTAAGTTACATGAATCATTGCACTAACTACAAGAGTTCGGGAGACGTTAAAATTGTTTCGGTACCGGCTACTGCTCTATCATTGGAAGCAATGGATTCCATTTTTTATAATGAAAGTTTAACTTATTATTTTTTCTCGCAATGAAGCGTTGGGATTCGAAAGTTCTTTTAAACTTGGCAACTAGTGATGTTAAACATAACGCGATCTTGGTTAGTTTACTACGATATACGAAAAATTTACTTTCAAGGATAATATAGTTAAGTAGGACACCTCCGTGTGATGCGACTAAAATTCCGAATAGAATGTCTTTTAATTTCGAAAGGATTAACACTTATTTTCATCGAGTTAAGCAATTTTTTCAATTCGCCCGAAAAACAACGTACTTTAACACAATAGAAGAAGAGGTGTTCTTAAGTCTCTATCTCATTTCCGCAAAAATCACACAGAGGAGATTCGACTTATTTAAACTTAAACAACAAGTTGTTTGTATACAATATTCTGTTTAATATTTTGTGTTGGAATTCCCTTAGCTTTGTGTCCAAGGTAGTTTCGTAAGGCAGTAAATATATTTTTTCCCAATCTAACTGAAAGGTATTTGTGTTGAAAATTTCGTTGTATTTCTTTTGTGCTGTTGGCGTGTTGGATATTTTGGAAATAAAACCATCGTAGATTTCTTTTGAGTGGAGCTTCTCCAAGCTAGTAATTTTTTCTTTAATATGCAAATAAAAGTCACCTGGAATTATATTTCTCGTATTTAAGGGGACAGAGAGTTTGTTCGCTTTTTAAGTTTTCCACCACTCTTGTGGAATTGCACTAAAAATACTAAAGAGTAAGAAATGTTCTATTGGCGAAAGTATTGAATGTAATGGCTCCTTGTTGGACTTTAATTCTCCCCTTGAGTCGCATAAGTCGCCAACTTTAACAATTCCGAAGTCAATCAGTCTTTGATTGTAAATTGACTTAGATTCAATACAAATAAAACGGTTATTCCAAATGACTTGGTTTGCTATTTCAGAGATTAAGAGAGGGTTATCCTGGCTGAGAGAGGTCCATGCCACTAAACATTCTTTGTAAAACTCTGGGAGTGCTATAGGAAGCCGAGGATCGGCTGAAATTACAATAAAACAGGAATTTTCCCCCGACTTTTTTTAAGGTAGAAATCTAAGAAGAAATTCCATGTAGCTGGCTCATGACATAGGTACCTCTTGATGCAAATTATTCTTTGAGCTGAGATCATTGTCTCAATATCGGGCATTTTTAAACCTCCTTTATCAGACAATAGAGTTAATTAATGCTGTGCGCTTTACTTTGTCCTTTCCTTTCCATACGAAAGAATATAATAAGGTGTTAATTTTCTTTATGAACTCTTTATTTCTTGAGATAAGGGTAACTTTATAAAAAATCTTGGGAATAGCAAACGATTTAATGACTTGTATTTTCCCAAGTAATGTGAGTCCTCTCCAATCCCAGCGGTTTAACAATCCTTTCAAAAATTTCTCAATTGATTCGAAATTAAGCTTGTGGAAGAGCGAGTAGTTTTTTGTAAAATTGATCCCTAAAATTTTTACAACTTTGCTTATTTCATTCATCGCCAATTCTGAACTGCTGATGTTCATATTCCCGAGTAGGAGGATTTCTGTTTTGTCTTGGTTAATCTTTAATCCGGAGTATGCACCGAACAACTCTAGGGTGTCAAAAAGGGCGCTATGGGATGATTTGTCACAGACAAAAGATGTCATGTCATCCGCAAAAGCAACTAATTTAATTTCATTCCCGTCCACCATGATACCTTTAATTTGGCCATTGTTTCGTATAGATATCGCCAGTAATTCAAATACTATGATGAAAAGTGAAGGTGATAGTGGATCGCCTTGTCGAACACCTCGTTTGAGCTTGAATGAAGGAGTGAAAAAGCCTTTATTAGCAACGCAGCTGGTTATGTTCTTATAAAATGTTCTAATCCATGCTAAGAATGATGCTCCGAAACCAAAGGATTCTAATGATCTTGAAACAAAATTCCAATTTAGAGAATCAAAGGCCTTTTCAAAGTCTATAGCGGTCATTATGCCTGGATAGTCTCGCGCACTTGTGAATTCCATGATGTCACTAATTGTTCTCACTGCATCGAAGATGGTCCTCCCTTTGACAAAGGCATTTTGATCATGGTGAATAATGTAAGGTAAAACCTTTTCTAACCGTTGAGCGATATCTTTTGAGCCAATTTTGACATCCACATTAACTAGAGAGATTGGTCTTCAATTTTTGACCCATCTCCTATCTTTGTCTTTCTTCTTTATTAAGGTTATTACGGCTTGCTTTTCCGAATTTGATAGTTCACCATAAAAATAAGCATAATCATTTGGCTGCAGATGATGTTTGTAACATCGAAACATGTTCCAGAAACTTAAAAGCGTTGTTGTGTTTTTAAAGATAGCTGTCACATTTGTGCTTTCAAGAGCATTTAAACAGGTTCTAATATATTGTGCAATAATAGTTAATTATTAACTCTGTGTAACACAATGTAAGATCGAAGACTGCTCATAGCACAATGTCCAGTTAGTCAATGCATCAATCTGGAATAATCTAATGAGCTTTAAAACGACATCGATGAACAATGTTATAGGAGTCTGAGCAGAGCTTTTAGAAGTAAAAAGCCCTTGAAGTGTCCGCTTATGGCAGGTTTTGTGTCATGTCCGCGTCCGCTTAACAGAGGTGTTCGTTGAATGTAGGTTTATCAGTTTCCAGTAAATGTTGGAAGAAAACTTAGGGACTCAAGCTGGTTTCCACTTAATAGAGGTTGTCCGCTTAATATGGGGTCCGCTTAATACAGGTTTCACTGTAACACATTTGCAGCTTTTGAGGCAGCTCTTTTTACAATGACAGTGGCCCAGCACTTTGCAGCTAGCAGCTCCCGCTGGTAGGGTAATCAGTCGTGGCTGCATATACGCCTCTCTACCGAGATGTGTAGTCAGCCTGGAAGTACAGGGGTTGGAATGGTTGCTTGTTCCCACACGTATCCTCCTGATGTGTGGCGCGCTTCTTAGTTAGAGTGTTGGATCAGTGCGATACCGTGGGTGCCGTGAAAACTTATAGCGGTTATCGACGACGTGTTGTAGTCGATTTAATCGACTAC
Source organism: Pachyseris speciosa (assembly GCA_016490735.1). Classification (NCBI taxonomy): domain Eukaryota; kingdom Metazoa; phylum Cnidaria; class Anthozoa; order Scleractinia; family Pachyseridae; genus Pachyseris; species Pachyseris speciosa. Next base: position 691,879 of record JAEMWC010000167.1, on the reverse strand, counting down.
CTTTGCAGTAACAACTCCCGTTTTCACGTTAGGAGGCCACACCGTGCCCATTTATTTTAAGCGTTCACAGCTATATCTGCCACTCCTGCCAGATCTGATATACGACAAACTTAGGATGTTGCTCTTGGCTATCAACATGCCAAGAGCATGCCGTCTGTCAACAAAATGTAGCCTATACATTCTGGTAAAGGGATCTCTTGACTTTTGACATGTTAAGAGCATTCTTTGGATTTACGGGCAGAATTAGCTTTTGTCCTACAAGAACCATATTTAACGATGCCAGCAAAGTCCGGGGTAATGATTCCTTTTGGCGGTTCTGAGAAAAAGGTACGGTGGCTATGAATTATCTACTGAGCATTTATTTACGTACTATGCTAACTGAGCGTTCTAAACTCATCACATTGGCATTGTTTTCCGCAGATGAAGCGTAACTGAACAATAATCATCCTATGTCTACGTCAAACACTAGCATGCAATACCTCTTTAACTTAGGTGTCAGCAGTCAATAACACGTGTACAGTGTATCTGTTGTCTCTCTGCCGCCACGCCTTTTGCCAAATTTCTTTCTCGGGTCCGAGAGCTTGAAAACGGTAGTGCGCGTCTGTCGCGTTCTAGAATTTTGTTGGTGGAAAATCAACTCAGCTATAGTAATAGATTGGCAGTTACGTTTTTCTTTTTTTTTCCAATGACGTTTCCATTGTTATGTTGTCGCGTGCAGTTGACCAGCACCGCTAGCCAACTATTAATACCGTGGGAGCGGATTCAGAGTTGGAGTTTAGTGAGAGGTGAATTTGGTCTGGTTGGTCAGCGGATGAGCGAGGTGCTCTGTATTCTGGCTAGGAGTAACGATCAAAGGTACTAACACATTCTTTTCAGGCTGCTCAAGTGACCCAGTGGGAACCACAGACAGTTCCATCAATCGTGATCAGAGATGTTCAGCTTCTTCCACTCGTAGTGGAAGTAATCCTTCTAATGGGCGTCTGACAGGATCCAGTGCCTGGCTACCCAGCAGCAACAATGATGCCAGTGACTTCCTACAGATTGACCTGGGATCAGTTTACTTTGTCTGTGGTGTAGCTACCCAGGGAAATCCCAACGCAGATGATTGGACAAAGCCTGGAGAAACTACGTCGAGGATAACGTGGAAAAGGTACGTGCTAGCCGTGTTTGGTTTGATTAACATAAAAATGACCCATAGCTTGAAAGTATTATAAAATTATTGATGCCATATATTAGTTTTGGAAGGGTTTTTGTCAAATACTTTGGTCGTTTTAGAGGAGAGCAAAGTATAAAATTGATTGGGCAATAATGTGAGAGTGATAAAGCAACCTAAAACATTTAACAAGGCCACAAACTCGACCATATACAGCTGTTTCGGAAAATGTTGTCCTAAAGAAGAGAAAAGCGTACGCGACAATATCCAAGGCATGATGGGTAGGGGTTGGTCCGGGAGTTTATAGTGTTTCAGCGCGATGGAAGGAGATGGTGTGAATGCAAGTTTGTGCGTTTTAAAAGAACATAACAAAGAAGGTTATACGTGGTCCCTAATTCTGCGCTAGAAGCTTCACTTCTGCTGTTGTACTGATAAGGCTGTATCCACGACAGAGCAGTAAACAGAAACAAAATATTCATAAATTATTGAAAACATCCGTTGAACTGATTTACATTTTCAGTCGGAAAATTGTAATTGACGGGCTACCACGAATAAATCCTTTTCAAACCATTTGCGGCTGAAACGATTCCGATTCAAATGTAGCAAAACGCTAGAAATGCCACGTACTGATCCTGTCTGTTCCTGAATTTCGTGTGCGATCTCTGCAAGCGTTCCATCTGGACGTTGCAGTGCTGCTTCCATGATTACGAATTCAACGTGCGGATGCATAATAAAACTATTTATTGGTTGTTGGGAGTTTTGTGCGTTTACTTCCCCAATATTAAGGAATTTTAACATATAGCGCTTGAAAGTTTTTGGTGTCATGTACAGAGCAGCTGCTACTTCGTCTACACTGTATCCTAAAAACTCTTTCACCCATATTGCACGCTGTCGCAGGTTTTCGCTGTATGGTCTTGGCATCGCCAGTTCTGACCGTTTCAAAAGAATATTCAATGTCCCAGACTACCTTTCGGGATTGCCGTGTACGCTTTTTGACTTCCTTAGGACAACCTTTCCCGAAACAGCTGTAGATCTATATGCGTGTCAGATCATGCAGATGAGGCACAATTGGCAGATATTAAAATAGAACGCCAATAGTGGCCAGCAAAGCCCTTAATATCAGGGAGTTCTGGAACCCAGAATGTTGCTATGGTAACAAACCTGATGAGCTCATATTGCAAAGAATCAAGCCTTTCTGATACAAATTGGCTGAAATATCTTTTTTCATCATATTTGATCAAAATCCGGTTGAGTTTTGACGTCACAACCTAGCTAATTTGCAAATTTTAAAAACTTGAATATCTCTGGAACAAAACGACATATTTGAAAATAGTAAGCAGCATTCTTCTTCTCGTGCAGACTACTTGTTTATATTTAAAAATGGCTTAGATAGGAAAGATGTGAATTTCGTCATAGTAGATTGAGGCGCGTAATTTGATTTGGTTGTTGTGTGCTGCCTTGCCTGGTAAAACGTATTTTGCCTCTTTTCATTTTCAGACTTTTACTGGTAACAGTGATCGGAACGGTATTGTTAGAAGTGATCTTTACCAGCCCGTCGCTGCAAAATTCATTCGTTTTTATCCTATGTCATTTTACAAAAACAAAACATTGAGAGTGGAAGTGTATGGATCTTTGCAAGGTACAATTGTCTGTAATCGATTTGCACAGGCTAAATTTTGGGATTTTCTCAGCAGCGAAAAATTTCCTAACCCAGACATTTCCTAACCTAGACATTTCCTAACCCGCAGTTCTTGCAGGCAGCCTTAAGGGTAGATTATTTTAGTAATAAAATGTTCTGAGCACGTGACCACTCACTGGCATTTCATGACATCAGCGGAAAAAAAAAGGATGTCAGACCCCAAAATTATGCCTGCGTGATAATCTTATCGCATTTCTGACAGGCTGCTTGTCGTCAATGGGAAATGAAAGATTTGTAAACCGAAACATGGGAGCTACAGCATCATCCGAACTTGACAGCAGCCATGACGCTGGTTGGAGTCGCCTTTATGGGACCGACTCTTGGTGCACTGCTTCAATATCACTCCCACAATACTTGCAGTTTAATGTCGGAAGAGTGATTACAGTCAGCGGTGTATCTACTCAGGGAGACAGTGTGATGAACAAATGGGTGACAAGCTATGCAATCAGCTATGGGTATGATGGACAAAAATGGTTTGATTATTCAGCCGGAAGGGTAAGCTTTGTATTGTCAGGCGCTTTCATGTGATCAAGTGAGAGTCGGGAGTAAGATAGGTTATGGAAGAATGACAATTGTCAGAAAAAAGAAAAACAGAAGAGCTTGCTGTTCTATATAAAACTGTTACTTTGTGCGAATTTGAGGCTTGAGTTTTTCGATCGTGGGGAATATAATACAAGTCAAAGATAACAAAGGAATTAAGCATTTTGTTTCAAGCGCATTTCCATGGGAATTACTAAAGGTCATCTCACGTTGGCTTAATTTGTTGTTAGCTTTCCTTTAGATATGAGTGATCTTTGTCAGCCGAGGAAAACCATTTAGTTCCAAAAATTTACCACTTTTCCATCATTCGGTATTGTTTATAAACTATGAGCATGATACGCTGGCTGTTAAAAAAAGCCTCAACCAATTGTTTTTCTTCCACAGCAACAATAATCCAGTTTAGCGTTCGCCATTACGGCTGAATGAAAACCCTCAGAACGCGTTTGTACAAGTTTAGCCTCCATCTGAAGTGAATATATTTACAAATTCCAGCGACAAGATAACCTGTTTACGACTCTGTAATTAATTTTCAAATCTCTGGCACCTTTTTGCCGGTATGTGTGAATATTTAGGTCGAGACTGACCCTGCATCTGAGTGTGTCGTTGGTGTTTGTATTCAGCGGTAATTTTAAATACGAAAGCGAACTATTGTGAGACAAACCGCACTGAAACAAATTGAGTCCTCACCCTGTCAATTAACGTTTGACTTCTTTTCAGTCACTGCACATTGACACAGTATGCAAAACCGTTTTTCTCTTTTAGGCTTTGAATGGAAACAGAGACCGAAGTTCCATTGTTGTCAACTGGTTTTCTTCACCTTTTGCAGCCCAATATATCAGAATACTGCCAAAGACGTACAACACTGGAATATGTCTGAGAGTAGACTTCATTGTCTGTGAAAAATGTAAGTAAACTTCTTCGAAAGAATACCACCAGTTATTTGGTTACCGACAACATATTTAAATAGAGCTCTTGTTCGTAAGCGTCCGGGCCCAGGCTAGCTGTAAAAAAAATTGACTTATTCGGGCAAACTTGGTCGACCGTTCAGGCACTGACTACAAAAACGAAAAGAAACTTTGTAGTTCAATGTTTTAATTTATCTGTTTCGATCCCATATCGACTAATTTCCTAACTACGAAAGCTGACTTGAATTCATAGCAATTAAAACACTTTGGTTTTCCTCTTAGAACACTGGAAATCGTATTTCCGAGGACTAACATTTCAAACGTTCCCCAGGGTAGCATGGCCCCGGATCCCCCTAGATGCTCCTGCCTTCGGCATTCGTTTATTCAAACCCCCTTTCTATAAATCCTAGATCCGCACCAGCAGTAGAATCGCCTTAATTAACAGTATAACTGTCCTATTCATAAACGCCTCCAAAAGGTATACCTTTAGTTAGGAGACCTTAATTTTAACCCTGCTGGTTTTTTTAAACCTCCCCTCAGATTTTTATTTAACAGTTTAACAGTTTTATTTAACAGTTTAACAGTTTTTTTTTGGGGGGGGGGTTGGGGGGGGGGGGTATTTCCAGTAAAATGTTAGTAATTTTCTTTTCCTTTCTTTTTCAGTCCAAGTTCCCTTCCTCTTCGTTGATAAACTCCAAGATGGAATTTTGTCAGCTTCACCTCCTGGGTCTGTCACACTACACTGCGTTGCTAGGTTTAGCAAGCAGCGACCTCCTGTATATAAATGGAGAAGAGGGGTAACAGATTTGCGTGAGTCAAGCTCTTCTCTTACGATAACATATACCAGCGCCACCTACATTAACAGTAACTATTACTGTGCGAGGAAAAGCTGGTCAATGCGTGACGTCCAGTGCAACGCCACCTACCAATGTTCAGCATCACTGGTTGACTTACCTCTATTTAAGGATGACACAAAGGGAAATGTTACCGTTATTTTAAGTAAGTGTAGCTTCAGTTTACGTTTTATGTTTTCAGTGTTCATTTATACGGCAGTTGAGCTGAGCGGCAGTTGAAGCTGTGCACGATAGTATCTCTATTAAGTTACAAATATATATTAAGGGACATCTTACGCTTCCATCATTTAATCTTAGGATTATTTTGGATTCATATACATTGTTCTTGCATACTTCACTCTTGTTTAGCGTTTTTGATTGATTTGCCTAACTAATTTATTTCGTGCTGGAGTAAAGCTGGAATATTTTCTACCGACCTATCATGAGGCTTTTTGTTTGATTGTACTGAATTATCGTTATATTTACCGCCGTCCTTGTCGGTGTCATTGTCGTTATTGTTGACTATTTTTTTGTTATTGTTTAAGAGGTTCCAGGAAAGCCAGTTGTACAGTTTCATTCAGGTGGCATCCAGGCAAGGTCAGCATTAGTCACGGGGTCATATTCCCCAGAATCAGACGAAGCACCAATAGTCTCCTTCACTATTCGATATCAAAATAATACTTTTACAGATGATATCACCCTAGCAGGTGGCGTATCTATTAAAGAATTAATCAATCTCAAGCCTTATACAACCTACAGAACCAGTATGATGGCCACGAGTGTCTTGGGCACAGGGGAGTGGAGCAACTCCGTGAGCTTTAGAACACGAACTGCCAGTAAGTACTGCCGCGTCAGCTAAATTAAGTTTCAAGTATCCCAGTTGGGTAAGAGTAACTAGTTCAGCTATCTCGACAGGGAATAACTGTAAAAGGGGTCCTTGGACGAACTTTTTGTTGTTGTTTTTCTGCTTCAGGGGCTAATAACTCTCAGATCGACTCAGATCAGAGTGTGTTTTGCTTAATCATCTCGCGTGGCGAAATTGGTTTCCTTAGGTTTTGTTCCTTCCGAACTTGATGGCTTGCTACTCCATTCTTTGTATGGACCACCACGTCTTCCTAGAGACGTCCATCTGGTAGCCCTCCCACCCCCCCCCCCCCCCCCCCCCCCTTAATCTGTTAATTGCATCACTAGGGTGATAATTTCTCTCCCCAAACGTCACTCCTATGCCCGTAAGATGGTCTGTGGCCTCATTATAGCTTATGCCTGCATACCCACGGATGTAAACGATTGTGAGTGCAACCTTAAATAAGCATTAACAGTTAATCACCTAGTTGAGCATCATCCGGAAGGTATACTTCAGAATGGACTTTGTGTGGACTCTGTGTATTCTGTGAAGAAATTCTCAGAGAAAGAAACCGCGTACACGATGGCTGTCCGCTATGTGCAAGATGTGTCATGTGTCATGGTTTCCTAGATGGGAACTGGGGGACTATTTGACCCCAAATAGAGAAAGGAGAACACGATGAGGCCATAATTTAAACTTATTGTACCGAAAGGACATAAAGATATTTTTAGATTTTTTTTCCTTTCCCTGGTGGTCTATCTCTACTAGAATGTGGTTATGGGGGAGGGATTTGACGTTACGGGCCCACAGTAATTGGCGTACGCTGTTGTAGTGTCCCTGCCAGGTCTCTGGTGAAGCTATTAAATTAAATTAAATTAAATTAAATTAAATTAAATTAACTGAATGGAACAAACTTCCGGAAGAAGCTGTTACGAGTCATTGTCTCTCCACGTTTAAAAGCAAACTCGTGTAATTTAGCTTTTACTAGTAGTTTTTGAATAGTAGTTTTAGCTTTTACTATTATCTTGTATAATTTTACTGTTAGTATAAAGTAACTCTACTCTTTGTCGAGCTTGTCGATGATGTACACACCTTAACTCTACAGTTTTAAATCTTTTTTTAGTACCAGAAGTTGCTCCACATTTGAACAATGTCACAGCCCTAACTTCACAATCACTTTACATTGAATGGCAGGTAATGCGAAGGAGACAGTTTATTATAAACTTAACCTTACCGCGTATGAGCGTACAGCCACAATGGTTGAGGTTTTTCACCTGGTTTCACCACAGAGGTTTTTCTCCGGATACTCCGGTTTTCCCCTCTCCTCAAGAACCGACATTTCCAAATTCCAATTCAATCCGAAATTTCGAGGGCCAAGTTTTTTGCAGGTCATAGACCGTTAAGTGTCGCCCTGGTTAAACAAAGTCAATTATTGCGTATTGTCGCCCCTCTTTCCTGCTCAGTTGGCCAGAGAGTCTTTTTCCTTTAATATTGTTAACTTGTCAATCGCATAAAAACAAGGAAGCTTTTAACAAAGGGTGTTATAACTGCATCTCGGAAACTTTCACCCCTCATTTCAAAAATTGCAAATTGTATTCTCTTTTTCCTGAAGAAGGTCAGTTAAAATACTACGAAATGTCGATTCAAATCATTTTTAACCTCAGAAGAATCACGTAAACGAGAAAGCACTTTGTAAGGGTACTACATTTGTAGAAATTAGGGACGTGCTGCAGACTAGTGCTTTTGAACTTTTTAAAGTAAACATCGCTTAGTTTTGCTTTTGTGGTCTGTTCTCGTTTAGCTTCTGTTTTTTTTTTTTTTTTGCTTTTTCCTGTGTATATTTTCTTCTTGCGCTTGTTCATTATAGAAGATCTTGAGAAAATAAGGGCTGGCGTAGTGTTTGTGTTCTCACCTGAACTGCATCGCGTGAAACGGCGTCATAAGGCGGTTAAACAGGCACCGCGCAGGGGGAGGGGCTGGGGGGTGGGCTTTTTCAACAGTACAATGTCTCGAGGGCAATCGTATGTTGAGTTGAGCTTTGTCGACACCTTACTAATTGCCAGTTATGATTAGTTAAGCGAAAAGTTAATGAAAGTCTTGTTTTAAAACACCGCTTTTTGTTGCTGAAAGTATATTTTTCACCGCACCATGTTAGTTTTAAATGCATTTCTAGCCATTTCAGAGGACTTTAATTTGAAAATTTTCCGAGGGAGCATGCCCCCAGACCCCCGAGTTGACTCACGCTAACGCGTTCGAAGTGAGCCCCCCCCCCCCCCCCCCCCCACTTGCAAAGTTGCTGCGCTGGCCCTGTCAAACATGTTTAAGGACGGTTCTTGCCTAGGTTATCATGGCTAATTGTTCTCTTCAGTTCTCCCACAATAGTCAGTGCTTTTAAGTTTACATTTAAACACCTAACTGTCTGATAAATGGAATGGAGACTTGGATAAAGTATGAATAATGAAGAAGCGTTCTCAAGTCGATTACCGGTACACCGGTAATCTGGAAGGTCATGGGTTCGACTCCCGTTGGGGGCTCAGAAAATTCTTTTTCTGAGTAATTCGACTTGAGAACGCTTCTTCATTATTCATACTTTATCCAAGTCTCCATTCCATTTATCATATATATTCACATTTATCACGACGACATATTGAGCCTTGCAGATAGTAGGACATGTGTCACACATAAGAACCTAGTTTACGACCTCGCTCACCACGAGTCTCCCATAGCTCAGTGGTTAGAGCGTCCAACCGGTAATCTGGAAGGTCATGGGTTCGACTCCCGTTGGGGACTCAGAAAATTCTTTTTCTGAGTAATTCGACTTGAGAACGCTTCTTCATTATTCATACCTAACTGTCTGTACTTTCTCATGCAGAAACCAAGCCTCCAAAAAGTAAACGGACTTCTGATTGGATATAAGATTTCTTATAAAGAGGCTGGAATGGCAGCTAGCATCGTCAGCGTCCCTTCCTCATCAACATCCTATACATTAACAAACCTTAAGAAATGGACAGATTATGTTCTTCGAATCAAAGTAACTAATGGCGACTATGAAGGACCCTGGAGTGCTGGACGAAGAGCTCGGACAAAACAAGATGGTTTTGTATTCCATGCCTTTTAAACAATATTAAGCTGTCTAAGAATGTTACATCAATAGGCTAGTTTTGAATTGCGGTAGAACAAAAGAGCAGAGTCGAGGTTCAGGGAATAATTTGCATTTTCTTTTGTCAAAAACAAAGGAAAATGCAAATTATTCCCTGAACCTCGACTCTGCTCTTTTGTTCTACCGCAATTCAAAACTAGCCTATTCGATGCGTCTTTTTTTTTTTTAATGAAAACAAAGTAAGATGGGCTAATTTTTTTACATTATTGAACGCTTTATAAGCCATTTTTATATAACCAAACTTTGCGTTTTGTAAGGAGCGCCAGGTCAACCACTCTTAAGATTCTTGTGGCTCCTGCACTCAGCAGTAGCCTTTCTTGCCTCTATGTTATCAAGTTGTTTGTCCGAGTGACTGAAAGTCCGCGGTGGCAGGATAGGCTCGCAAAGCGTGAATGCAGTAGCCGCATGCACTCATAAAGCGTCTTCTTTTTTGTTCTGTCAGTATACTTAGTGAGTTGATATCACGCTGATTTAAGTAGGTATGCAAATTATTTGATTTTTTTCTCCCTTAATTAATGTATTCTAAGAATTTACTATTTCTCGCGTATCTATATTAGTTTATAGGTGATCTGTTTATATATGGAGTCTAGGGCTCCATTACGGATTATCCTTTGGCTTTTTAACCATAGATTGTAGTAATTATTAAGGTCGCGTTCCTTTTAGGAAATGCTTTTTCAGATTTAGACAATCCAGATTGTTCAGATTTTTCTGCTAGCTGGAACAAAAATCTGAAAAAAGATCCATCCACACAGCGAGAGGCCTGGAAACTTGTTTTTATTGATGGCGGGTTTTCTGAGAATGCCGCTCGCTTTGCTCTCCTTGCTGGAGGAACTCAAATGGAACGAAAATCTGAAACCAGTTTCAGTTACCAATCCAAACGATCCACGTTCGGAGGTGGATTGTTCAGATTGCAATCTAAGATTGGTTTCGCCATAAATGGAACGGGAGATCTAATTTTCGATCGCAAAATCTGGTTTTAGATTGGTTAAAAGGAACGCTACCTAAATAAATAAATTAATTGGTTTAGATTGCGGATCCAACCCGCCATATATTTGATCATATCTAACTGTCTAATAAGATTAAATTTAGAAATACAATTCACTATAAAAATAAGCGAAAAAACGGAACTACGTTTCTGTGTCATCCCGGCACCATAATCAAGAATGCAAAGGAAAAGGTAATTTATACTAAAAGTAAACGCGTGCAATAGAATAAATATACATGTCCTTTCAATGGGCTAAACAAATAGTTTAGCGCGAATGGATTATTATTATTATTATTATTATTATTATTATTATTATTATTATAATCATAAAAATTACAATTTCCTCGATTTTGATTGGTTTAAAAAACTCCTATTTTCCACTAATTCACTTGCCAAGTTGTTATCGGGCAGTTTGTTAGTGGACGCTTTGTTATCGGACAGTTTGTTATCGGACAGTTCAATAAGCCAATCACATTCAAAGTAGTATTTTAAATCAACCAATCACATTCTAAGTTGTAGTTTAAATCAACCAATCACAACCTTGGTTACAATCACCATACATTTTGATCGTAGTCAATTTCAGAACGACATTAAACAATTTACGCTTCCTTTGTCAGTCTTTTAATGCAAAATTTCCTTCCCTTTTATAACTTGGCTCTTCTTTTCTCGGAAATTGTAATTTTTATGATTAATTGGTAATAAGACTTCGTGTCGTCCAATTCGGTCTGTAATCATACTCGTGATAAACAAATCGGACTTCCGCTGCGCGGTCGTCCGATTTTGTTATCACTCGTATGATTACAGACCGAATTGGACTCCACTCAGTCCTATTACCATTACTTATTATTATTATTATTATTATTATTATTATTATTATTATTGTTGTTGTTGTTGTTGTTGTCATTGTTGTTGTTGTTGTCAGTTGTTGCTGTCACTAGTTGCTTTTAAAGGAGTTAAATTTAACCAAAATATCTTCTCATTATCTTAGCACCCAGTCCGCCGAAGAACCTCCAGTTAACCGTACAAGGTCCGAATGGAACTTTAAGACCGCGAATCTTCGTTAGATGGTTGAAACCTGACAGTGCGAATGGAATCATCACATCCTACACGCTGGTCTACTCTTATGACGTTGCGGGGCATACGGCTTCCCGTCAACTTGAAATTAATGCTGATGTATTCAGCTTCCATTTCAGTGTGCTTGGTGGAGTAAGGTATACTGTTCGAGCGAGGGCTGAAACTGTCAAACCAGGACAAGAGGCAACTGAATCTATTTTAGTACCAACTTACAGTAAGTGAGGGTATTTAAAAGCCTGATGGGTCAATAAGCAAGTGATCATCAAGGAAATAGGTTTGGATTTACCATGCAGCCTTTTTAAACGGTGTTACTGTCACACAGTGCCCCCTCCTGAACTCAAGAAAATTGAGGTTACACAGACAAGTATCTCGAACTAGAAGGAGACATCACGTCTTTTTACACATTCCGTTCAACGCACTAAAACTTGTAAAAACTGTAAAATAAAAACTAGAAGTCTTAATTTAATTTTTAGTACGTCGAATGTGTAAAAAGACGTAATGTCTTCTTCTAGTTCGAGTTATTCTAACACATTCCTGGCCTCGGCATTGAGAATTGTTCAGAAACAGACAAGTATATTAGGCAAGTACAAAGTATGTTTTAATATTTAATATTTATATTTAATATTTATATTGCGCTTTTCCTATAAAAATAATCAAAAGCGCATTCCAGTCAGCAAAGTAAAACTACCGACTAATTTAAAAAGTTAAAACCTAAAATTCTGACATAATTAAAAATATTAAAAACTTTACACTAAGCACTAAATTTAACAAAAAGCCTAAGAGAATAAAAAAGATACGTGCAATAAAATACAATTGTATTGAATAATAAGAACAAAATAAGAGCGAAAGCAAAAGCAAGCTAAGCCAGTTCAGTCCAACTCAGGTGTTTAAAATGCCTTGGTAAAAAAATGCGCTTAAGGTGGCGTTTAAAATCGTTTATATCACTCTTGCTTCGAAGCTCTTCTGGGAGGGAGTTCCATAGTCTGGGAGCTGCGACTGCGAATGCCCTGTCACCTAGAGTCTTTTTTGTGATACCTTTCGGCATGCAAAGCAGAAGTTGATTTGAAGATCTTAAGTGGTAGCGATTCTCTTTGACCACTACTAACTCCCTAAGGTAGCTGGGTGCAGACCCATGTATTGCTTTGAAGGTCAAGAGACAGATCTTAAAGTCGATTCGATATCGCACAGGCAGCCAGTGCAGACTAAAAAGTGACGGAGTGATATGGCAAAACTTTGGGAGTCTGAAAATTATACGAGCCGCTGTGTTTTGTACACGCTGAATCTTATCAAGCTGCTTAGCAGGCAGACCGTATAACAAACTGTTGCAATAGTCGATACGACTGGTAATAAAAGCGTGTACTAGTTGCTCGCATGTCTCTTGCGGCAAGTACTTCCGTATACGCCTTAGGTTGTAAAGATGAAAATATGCTGCGCTGCATAGTTTGTTAACGTGCGTGTTCATGGTGAGTTCCGAGTCAAACCATGCACCTAGATTTTTCACAGCAGAGGAGGCTAAAGCCACTTTTGATGTGCCAACCATGAGAGCATCAAGCTTAACCTTGCGTAACTGTTGGCGCGACCCGACAAGTAAGATTTCGGTCTTGCTGTCGTTAAGCATTAATTTATCGGAGATCATCCAGTCCCTAATGTCCGCAATGCAGTTCGTGATAGCAGAAATCGCCTCATCAGAGCCAAAAGTCGCGTCAGGACAGAACGACAGATATAGCTGAGTGTCGTCAGCATAGCAATGTACCACCGGTAAATGGGCCTTGGTGATGTCAAAAAGTTTACTAGTGTACAAGCTGAAAAGTAGGGGCCCAAGACAAGATCCCTGAGGCACGCCATGGCTGTCAGACCAGGTTTTCTCCCGATTTAAGGGTAAAATGTAGAAGCCTTCTTTCTTATGTACGGAATCAACGCTGCCATTCTCTTTCGCAACCCTCCAAGCTCAACAGGTTAACCGCAATATACACTGAAGCGTTCATACATTTCTTCTTTTCCTTATAGAGCCAAGTATTCCACCTCAAGATATTAGATCACAGAAGATTCACCAAGGCAGTTACAACATAACTTGGCAGCATCTCTCAAGGGAAGAAAGCAATGGAAAAATAAGTGTTTACGAAGTTAAAATCTCCGCATTTCCAAGACAGTGCACGAGGGGAGCAATTTTAGGCTTGCTGGATAATTTTAACAATGTTAGCCGAACAAAGCACAATTTCGTTTTCTCCGATGTTCGACCGTGCACCGATTATGAAATCCGAGTACGTGCGTATACATCAGCTGGAGCAAGTGAGTTTGGAAGTCTCCCCGCTTCAGTTGGTACCTCGGGTAAGGGTTTGAAAATTGTCCTGGTGATGTTAATACAATGCAATGTTTCGCAACGGCGGGTTTTAATTACTGAGCCAGCTCTGAAGTAATAAACATTTTAACTGACTGAACACTTGACAGTTGTTTGCCATGATGGTTTCAAGCTTGAGACACCAGTGTGTCAGCCTAACATCTGTGAGAAAAAAGGAAATAACATTTAGCGTTCAAAATGTTACCTTCTTTACCATACCCAAAAATACAGCGAGAAAAAAATTTAAACCAAAGATAACATTGAACCACAACATATATTACAATACTTAATATATATTATAATACTAACAAACCGCAATATTGTTGCGATTCAAGTTTTCGAAGAAGAACTACAGGAGAATACTTTAAATCATTCACCGAGGGACAGAAGCACTTCATCCGCAGTGGAAAACACAAGTGCGTACCTGAAAAAGTCGGAAATTAAAATTTCGAAGTTATTATTCTTGGGGATATAGACATGTGACATTTTGTGGAGAGTTCTAAGAAATGCGAACATAAATGGAACATCCTTAACCGACTGGGCACAATTACGGCTATATAGATGCTTTTACAAGGAAAACAGTGCCGGTCAAAATAGTATGGGATACAGCGGTAAAAACAATCATTCATTTGTGAATACCACTAACTTGTTAGCCCAATTTATGATAAGGAACGAAGCACTTCAATAAACTCAAAAAGCAACAAGGAATTTTACGACTTAGTTGTCTGATTTCATATCGAGTAAGAATGCTTACGCCGTTACAACATAACCTCACCATACTGATGGTAAAAGAAAATTTTAATCAATGCGCATGACAAAGATTTTGGGACTTGGATGGGGTGGGGAGGGAGAGGATTTTGAAAATTGTGCGTACCTGTGGAAAAAAGTATAGCTACGTCCCTGACAATGCTGATGTGATGAAACAAACAGTAGAATGATGGAACTGTTTACTTTAGGAATAACGTGCTTGATTCCCAAAATAAGGAAATGGATAAAATGACTTTAGCCTTTTTTCAAACTCTTCATTTGCTTAATTACTTGGAGCTATTTTTATTGCATCTGTTTGAACTGACCCTCAGGCTACCTTTCTAGTCTCAGTAGTGCCAAGCGGATTATCAGCAACTTCGCCTCAGAAAACAAGTGTCACACTCACTTGGAATGAGCCAGCTCTAAATAGCGAGATAGTTGAGGCATACCAGGTGAGGATTAGTTTCAAGTGAAGCTTTTTAAGAGAATCTAACTCTTATAAGTACATATCTACTCAGCGTTCTATCCCGAATGCCGTTCTCTTATTGGCTATCTGTTCTGTGATAGATTGTGGGTAGCGGTTGTCAACAAAATGGCGGCAACTTCTTCGAATTTTCGAAGTGTCTGTGGTAGGATTTAGATAATTTACTTGTACTTTTACTTAGACAATTTCCTTGTTTACTTTGAACGACTTTGAACAGTTACTGAGATTATTCGCTCTCGATTTCTATGGGTGATAGCTGATTTGTGTTGCGCTCTCATCAGCTATCACGCGATAGAAACCTCGAGCTCACAATCTAATTGTTAATTAGAGAAAAAACTAAACACCAGAAAAAATATCATTTTCGCCGAAAAACCTTAATCATTACTGTTTTGATGAACAACATAACAATGACTACGGTATAAAACGGATTGCCACTGATTAAAAATACTGACCAATCGCCCGCTCTGTTGTTCGCTGTCAATAACAGGCTGGTCATCAATATAAACATAAGGGATCTTTAGATTTGATACGATTTGGTACGCCGAACAATCCCTTGTGACCTCAGTTATGTTTCTGCAATATCTTTACCTGCTGGCAAGCAATAAGGAAGAATGAGGGTTCTGTGCAGCTGACTGGTTTGAAATTTGAAAGTCTTACTCGATCTGGTGCTCGAACTCAAATCTAAAGATCTCTACTATCTCGACAGAGACAAGATGATGTTACTCTAATGACAAACAAAGGCTTTTCTAAAATCTTTTCTTTTTTTGCTGTTCTTCCCACTCAAATCGTGTTAAATGGAACAAAGAGCTATTTTGAAGAGTTTCAAGATTCTCGAGTTATCGAAACATATGGGTCAGTCTTGACGTACAAAGTGGAGGATCTTTCACCTGGGTCAATTTTATACATTTTCAGTCAGAGCCAAAACCCCGTGTGGAATAGGAGATCTTGGGAACGAAGTTTCTGTGGAAACTATTGCGGACTGTAAGTCAAGCTGTCACAATGACGAAACCTTCGTGCCCAAATGTAAAACACCTTAGGCCAGGGATAGGGGATACTCCCCATAATGGCCTCGTACGGGGAGGCTCCGCCCTCGTGACATTAGTTGGTATAGCGCCTCATTTTATTAACCATCAAATCTTTCATGTTTGATAATGCCCCTACACGGTAAGAAAAGAAAATGCGAACTACAGAAAATCGACTTCTTCTGTCCAATTTGACTCATCAAAACGCAAGAATAAGAATTGTGGAACTTGATACTCGACAACTCGTAGTTCTTAAGTTTTTATTGAGTTATTACTCGGGCTTCGTAGAACACCAGAGTCTTAAAATGGCGTTCATTCTTTGTCGACGTCGTCGCGTTTCATCCACAAAGCTCGCTTCCGGCGTTTCTGCGCAAGCGCTAACTAAAAATAATCTTTTTGAAATACATACACTATTTGTACCACACTAGCTATGCTGAATGCCCGTGGCCAAGAGGTCATCGTTACCGCTTGTGATTCCTGGTTACGGCACTTTTTTAGCGTTTCTCTTTGTTTCTTCTTCTTTTTAATTTTTCTTTTACTTGTGTTATAATTAGTGTTATCAGTGGTTGAGCTGTAATTTAAACGGATATATGTTGATAGGGGTTTATGGATATACATTGCAAAGAAATAGACACAAACACAATCGCATTGCGTCCGATGTAAGAGGGACAGACTTCTCTCTTTTGTTTGTCTAGCGCAAAATTAGGGATACGATAGTGTATTTTTGCATACCCGAGTTTAGGGCTAATTGCAGCCTCTTGTTAAAACTGAAGCCATCAGGACGCTATTAATAATAATAATAGTAATAATAATAATAATAATAATAATAATAATAATAATAATAATCACTTTATTTAAGTCTAAAATGTATTTAGCCGAGCACAGATGCTCTACTAATTGGGAGACTAAATCAAATCAAATCTAAATAAATCAAATCAAATCAGAGTTTGGTTTTTCGCGAGAGGGGAAAACCGGAGTACCCGGAGAAAAACCTCTCGGAGCAGAGTAGAGAACCAACAAACTCAGCCCACTTATGACGTCGAGTCCGAGAATCGAACCCGGGACACATTGGTGGGAGGCTAGCGCTCTCACCACTGCGCTCCTCTGAAAAAACTCTGCTCCCCCTGAAAAAATTATGACTACCACAGTGCAAAGTGGACACGAAGATGATGGTCTAAAAACAAAACTTTAGTAGCCTTTTTTTTCATTGGACGTGGTTAAGTTAGCTTCGCAAGGTCATATTTAGGCTCAGACGACCTTGAAAGTATCCCTTAATGTCATTTATATTTAAATACGATGTCCTTTTGCTCAGAGCCTTCAGATATTTACTTGTCTATTTAATTATCTCCTTTTGTTCTGAAACGTACCAATAGATCCCAGAACTCCAAACGCCTCTGTCGTAGAAAAGATCAGTACACCGAGCACTTCTACACCCATTACTGTTTGGGGAAGTAAACCTTACAACGGGCCAATAAGGTACACTGGTTTCGTTACTATGGTAACTTTAGCGCACAGTTGTCATTCCTTAACTTTTTCAAACGCATCCAAATTGTTGGATACAAAATTGTTGGACGTTTTTGGTCAACAATGTTTTGCGTGTGTTTACGACCCCTTCGCACACAAAATTATTTCAATATGACAAATAAATGTTTTTGCAGCATTTTTCTCCACTCTGCGCGAGCTGTTCCAAAAAACGACAAGTGTCTGAAATTAGTCCGAGCGATTAGATTGTAGGTTACTTTACACTGCTCAGAGCATACTGACACTTTGCTATGTTATTTGCTCTCGTTATTTAAAGTTAACGGTTACCTTCGATAGGGCGTAAGGATTTTCTGAAGTCCATAAGACCAAGCATATTTTTGTTACATGAACGTGAACTTAAAACGTATTTTACATTAACCCTGATGAACCTGGCTACAAGGAAATTTGAAGGTTTCCTACTGCTATCAAACGTGAAATATTCCGTGATTCTTAAACCCGAACGTGAAATCACCTCCCTTTGCTAAACAGGCCGAGATGTTTCCCGGAAACAAATGCCTTGGAATAGCTTTGGACATTATTGAGTAAATCACATATTAAAGAGAAAAAGATTGGCGAGTTTCACTTAATCTTATGCGATCGATTAATCGATATTTTTTTACTGTTCTGTTTATATAGTCATTACCAAGTAATCGCAGATCTTGTGAAGGACTGGGCAGATCAGATTCCCGAAAAGTACACAAAGGTGCTTCAGGGTTATGAAAAGTCTCAAGATCAGAATCAAAGTTTCTACATTGCTGCGGAGTTGCCGTCCACCTCAATCCATCCCTCACTGTCATTTATTATTGGTGATGCAAAAAGCTACGGAGGCTATGAAAATGTTGCTCTCGTGAAGCCAAGCAAGTACAAGATTTACATCAGAGCAGTAACTACGTTTCCTAAGGTAATGAAGTAATGTTTAATAAATGAGCAGGAGTTTTTTGTAATGTTTAATAAATGAGCAGGAGTGTTTTATCAAGTTTAAAACACGAGGCGCAGCCGAATGTTTTAGGACTTGATAAAATACGAATTGGGAATTTATTGAACGGCTTAAAAAGCTTTACCGTACATCTATCCATTCTTACACTAAAATTTAGATTTTGGGTTATTTTGGCCTAGAAAATCGGATGTAAAATTTAGCCAAGTCTTTATCAAATATAAAGACAATCATTAAAAATTAATTTCTTTTGTATTTCCTTCATGAATTATTAATGAGTTTTTTATTTGTAAATAAACCACGCTATTTGCTTTTTGTTTCTTTGCAAAATGATATAAACGTGCAGCTAGAACCACCTTACTTAGCATAATAAAATAATAAACAGTACCATAGGAAAACGAAATACCTTTTCGAAATGTTTCATTTCCGACATCCAGCGTTTGCACGGGGTTAAGATTAACAAACCGTCGCGATCGCACAGAATTAGCTTTCATTTGAGTGAACACATTTCATCCTCACATTAAAAACTTTATAACGACAATGCATATCTTACGGTTTGAACCATAGATGTCCCGTTTCTTCCCTTACAGCAGTTCCTTAACTAACTATTATCTTGATATCGCAGTATTTACCCGGGAAAGAAAGCCTTGTTGCCATGGTAACTGTCATGGCAGGTAAGTACATCAATGAATATTCCTATTGAATCAAAAATATTGTTTTCCTGCTCTGGAATCATGATTTTAAAACATAAGAAATATAAAATTAAAAGACTTAAAAGTGGGATATTTCGTTCGGATCAACCGAACTTCGTCAGCCACAATGTAAATTTGAAAGTTAAGAAGGGTTACATAATGGACCCGAGGGAGCTAAGATGGTGTAATAGATTCTGGCTAATTCGAACCCATTGTCTCTGTTCAAGGAGGGCTTACGTAATCTTATCTCAATTGCCTCCCTTTCAAGCCGCATAAGGGAGGCAATTGAGATAGGATTACGTAAGCCCTCCTTGAACAGAGACAATGGGTTCAAATTAGTCAGAATCTAAGACACCATCTTAGCTCCCTCGGGTCCATTATGTAACCCTTCTTAACTTTCAAATTTACATTGTGGCTGACGAAGTTCGGTTGATCCGAACGAAATATCCCACTTTTAAGTCTTTTAATTGCACTCTGAGTACAGGAACTTTGTTATATTTCTTATGTTTTAAAATATTACTATTGTTAGCGCAGTCACATTTCTTGTCTCAGTTGATCAAGGTCTTTATTGGAAATTTGTCAATGTTACCCGCAACTGGTATGAAATTCCTTTAAATTGCTCTTGTATTGTGGAAGAAATTGAGCCATAACTCCTCTACACTGTTTAATTGGAGCTATGACTGAAATAGAAATTAATCTATTTGATAATCATAAACGAATTATCACTGGCAAAAGATAACCTTTATAAAATGTTGTTGGACATTTAATTCGATATTAGGAATGAACATTGCAGCCTAAAAACAAGATATTGGTCGCTTATTCTATTCGTGTAATATACAGCGGGATAAAAAGTCTAAGTGACAATTTTATTTTCTGCAGAAGAGCAAGGAACAAAACCATATACAAGTAAGTCTATCTTTCTCTCAGACGAACAAAGAACAAAACTTGGCACCAGTAAGAACCCGATCTCAAACACAGGTTTGTTTATTTCATTAGTGATGGTTCTATTGTTTTTGTTTTTAACTGCATTATGGTGTTTCCCATTATTATTTTTGTCTGTCTGTCTGTGTCTGTCTGTGTGTCTGTGTGTCTATCCGTCTGTGTGTGTTTGTCACTCTCTCACTGTCTTCATCTTCCAAACGAGAGTTATCGTCTGCTAAACCCCAACTGGTTTCTGTAATTTAAAAGGTGATTATTTGCTATTAATCGGCACCACTGTTTTTAATCCTGATCGCTTCCACGCAGAGTAAATCTCAGTTTAATTCACGTTCACTCTTCATCAATTTCCACTGATCACTAATTTTCCGTTATCAGTACTAACTGACTCATTATCCTACAGTTCTGTTCATTTCCACCATCATACTGGGGATTGCGCTAATCTTGTCTCTTGGAGTGAACGTGTATTTTTGGCGCATACGGCATACCACGCGTTCATACAAAGAAGTTAAGGTGGATGCTCCGCAAAATGAACAAGGTTTGTTAAAATAATAACAATAATAATATTAATATTGCATACCTTTTATCCCGTCTGCGAGAGCTGACGCCTTTTCTGGTCCTTGCTCATCGCATTGTGGATGATAGATGACCGTAATTTACTCTCGACAGTATTTACACCACACAAAGTATAGTGGGGCCGAGCAAATACATGAAACAATTAATTCAAGTAAACATAACAGGTTAAGAATTCCAGCTGGAAGGAGGCAAACCAGTTGGTTATTTACAAGCATGGCCGAGAACTTGGCTAGAGTGGGACTTGAACCCGGGGCCTCCGCATTGCAAGTCCAGCGCTCTAGCCGCTCTCCCACCCTACCTATAACTTTGCGTAGAGTTCAAAAGCCCATCTTACAAGTATAACTGGGTCGGAGGCAGACATAGCCCAGGCAGATCGTTGTCTTTGTTACTATGTTAACTATTATGATTAGTTATCATTAGCAGCAGCAGTAGCACTAGGAGAGTAGTAGAAACAGTATCGGTAGCAGTAGCAGTGGTTGTGAGTGATTGTGCCAGTGGCAGTAGCCTTAGCAGCATTTTAGCAGTAGCAGTATAAGTAGCAGTAGTGGTAGTGGTGGTGGTGGTGGTGGTGGCTCCTTTTAAAGGGAAAACCAGATCAGAACAAACTGAATAACATCAAACGATAAACTTACTTTCAGAACTCAATTACCTTAGCACATTCGCGTTATTATGCCGCTTGAGGTTGTAATGCTGTTTTATATGTCATAAGGGTACGATTTGTCTTTAATTTTAGGTGATCCTGGTCTCCAATCTCCCGCAGTCTATATGGAGCTTCGGCCCACATGAAGCACCACATATAGCTTGTTCCAGGCTCTCAGATATTTGGGGCGAGCTCGCGAGAACAAGCGAAGAAAATTTAGCGGGGCTTGGGGAGGGTTTTTTTTTTTTTGAAAATATTTAGTAGAGAAAACCTATTTCGGCGTTCGCCGGCAACGAAGGCACGTTAAATAAATAAACATTTGGCTTATTCTCCTACACGACCGTTCTTCGGCTTGTCACCCAACGCTCTGAAGCCTTGTGCGACGAACCAAATACCAGTGCAGCGTATTAGAGAAACTTTGAAGGCAACTGT
The DNA here is from genome assembly GCA_016490735.1 of Pachyseris speciosa. Taxonomy (NCBI): domain Eukaryota; kingdom Metazoa; phylum Cnidaria; class Anthozoa; order Scleractinia; family Pachyseridae; genus Pachyseris; species Pachyseris speciosa. The sequence continues at coordinate 670,364 of JAEMWC010000167.1, read as the reverse complement.
TAAAGTTTGAGGACAATTCCTATTTTAGCTTTGATATTTGCCATAGAGTCCCCTAATTTCCAACTTTTTTTCATGAAAATGTTTCTTTTGTTCACCATTTTCGTGAGATCAACTAAGTCTCTCGGGTGTAACGTGACCCTTTCTAGAGAATAACTCATATCAATAAACAGCTAGCTTCCATTGTTCAAATTACGTGTATGACTTTAACTCGGAAACATGCACTTTTAATGCAAAAATGTCGTTAGTAAATGTACCGGATTTACCGTAACTTTCCTAATATGACGACGCATCGCAAAATATCTGTATGGAGCAATGCTAAATAAAAGTTAAATTACCTTACCCAGTGTGGTGTATTGTCGTTCTTTTGCCTAAGAAGTGATATTTTAAGCGATTTTAAAGGGTTTTGAGTTGGTCGTTGACTACCTATGAGGCACAGTACACACGTAAGTAACCAGCAGTATCTGTTTGGTTTTAACCACCGTAGTTCTATTTTTCAGTAACCACCAAAATCTGTTTGGTTTCAGTTGACTTCCACCCTATTATTTATTTCAATAACCACCGAAATCTGTTTGGTTTTAACCACCGTTTCTCCTCTTTTAGATAACTACAAAGATCTGTTTGGTTTTAATCACCATTGCTCCTCTTTTAGATAACTACAAAGATCTGTTTGGTTTTAATCACCATTGCTCCTCTTTTAGATAACTACAAAGATCTGTTTGGTTTTAATCACCATTGCTCCTCTTTTCGATAACTACAAAAATCTGTTTGGTTCTAATCCCCGTAGCTCTTTGTTTCACTAACCACCGAAATCTGTGTACGGTAACAATTTATCAAGCTCGATTGCAACATTCTGGCGACCATTTTCGCCGCTCCCCACAATCTGAACGCCTGGAACGAGCTATCGTTCTTTTTTCCAGTAACCACCGAAATCTGTTTGGTTTGAGCCACCGTAGCTCTTTCTTTCACTAGCAACCGAAATCGGTTTTGTTTTATTTAACACCGTAGCTCTTTTTTGCGGTAACCGCCGAAATTTGCATGGTTTTGACCTCCGTATATTTTTTTCACTACTACAACCGAAATATGTTTTGTTTTAAGCACCGTAGCTCGTTTTTTGAAATAACCACCGCAATCTGTTTAACATAGCTCTTTTTTCAGTAACTACCAAAATCTGTGGTTTTAACCACCGTAGCTCTTTTTTCACTAACCACTGAAATCTGTTTGGTTTTAACCACCGTAGCTTTTCCCCACTGAAATCTGTTTGGTTATAACCACCATAGCTTTTTCCGACCGGGGAGCAGGCGCAGTGGTGAGAGCACTCGCCTTCCACCAATGTGGCCCGGGTTCGATTCCCGGACCCGACGTCATATGTGGGTTGAGTTTGTTGTTGGTTCTCTTTTCTGCTCCGAGAGGTTTTTCTCCGGGTACTCCGGTTTTCCCCTCTCCTAAAAAACCAACACTTCTAAATTCCAACTGGATCCGGAATGCTCGAACGTTTGATACATGAGTCCCCGGATCGGGAGATTGGGTAACCACTCCTCACGCTATCGAGCTTAATATTGATTTGATTTGATAGATCATCGCGGTTCAGGCAGTTACCCTTCTCCTTACTAACAAAACAAATGAGTAATGGCTTCCTTAATAACTGTGAAAGCTAACGTAAGTAGGAAGCCAAAGTAAGAAAGATTAATTTAAAACTATAGGTCGGAACATACAAGTAACACACGCAACAAATAAGGTGATCCCTCACATTTGCATCACGCATCCTTACTGCGCATAATTTATGGCGTCATTTATAAGGCGCTCGTGCACGCGCACATAAAAAACATGGCAGATTTGCCTTGAAATTGAGCTCTGTTAGTTGAGAAATGGCTATAGCTCATCAACGAGCACGGGCACCCCACCTTTTTTCCAGTCATTGTAATCAACTAATCACAAGCTTTGTGTGAAGAAAGACTGATGTAATTTCTATTGCTGAAAATTGAATAAATAAGGGAAATAGCAGATGAACTGTGGTCTTTTCTATTTGCAGTTTAGTAACCATGTCAAGAAATTTGGTTCAAATTTTGAATCAAGGATTTAGCTTTCTGTCTAAATCAATTTTAAAATGTTTATTTGTGTCCAACATGATGTATGGACTGTAGATCAATGCGTGTTCTCATAAGTTTTAGTTCACAAAGATTTTAGAATAACTTGAAATGCTTTCTTATAATGTGCACCAAATTATATCAAAATGGGGTATTTTCAATGCCTCACAGCTCCTAATTGAGCATGGGACCCCCCTCCCCCTCCCAGTAACAGTATGCCGAAGCCAGGAATGGAAACGACTGCTACGCATGCTATCTCAAATCTGGGCCTTATTCACGTGCATAGGCAAATTCCCTTGGGAAGATCACGTGGTCTACAGAAAGGGGAAAACAAAAACGTCTATTCTTAACGAACATGTGGCCTCGCCCCAATTGGCCACGTTCTAAACGAGTAAGGGCCTGGGAACTAATCCAAACCTCATTGAAAATCAATGGCATTGAACTAAATCGATTCTCAACTGAAAGGGTATCTCAAAATAAGCACTTTCAGCAAGTTTGACTATGTTTGGTCAAAAAGTCACCAGTTGACATGCATTTAGATCTATAAAAAATCCCATACAAATGTCTCTATTTCGGAAAGTGTGTCCCTCTAAACCATACAAAGTCTCTAATTTTCACAATTTTCAAAAGCTTTTGTTACAGCTCCAATTCAATTGAACAGTGTAAAAGTTGGCAAGGTGACCATTTTTGAGATGTTCTTTCATGCAGTTCCAAAACTCATTCCCAGGCCCTCACCCGTTTAGAACATGGCCAATCCCGATCCAACATGGCGAACAAGACGTGTGCCTTGATCTGGCAGTGGGGATTGCAAGGAGGGCCACAGGAAGGAAGGATATGGATACTTTAAAAACTACTTCATTTACTGCAGGTGTAAGATGGCATTTTGTAGTTTGATCCAATCATATCCAAGGATTCACCTGCATTCTCTTATATCCCATCGTGCCTTAATCTTGACAAACTTTCTACGCTCAGCTGATGTAGAAATTCGTAACCTTTTTCCAGCACAGAACTGCTTCTCCTTTCCTAAATCTTTCACGACATGGAGCAAAAATAATTGTTCGTGCTCGTGTCCGGTAGCTTTGCAAAGACGTTTTAACGCGAACCAATCGGGTTTACATTCATCGAGCAGGTTGCTACAAAACGATGCGGTAAAGCTCGAGAAGGACGTCGAAAAACACGTTAACATTCAGCAACCAAGGACTACCAATATATCATCCTCCAGTGAAGGCTTTAAAAAGCAACACAGTGAAAGGTTTAATGAACTAACCCAAGTGGGTGGCATTCCCGAAAATCTTGTCAATAATGAAAGTTTAGTAGTGAATAGTAGTGAAGCTACTGACCGGCATGCTGCGTTGTCAAAAAGTTCAGAATATTCATTTGAGGGAAACTCGTCAGAGGCAGAAAAATTTCACAGCAGTTCTTCCCAGAAGACAGTTATACTTCATCCAGGTTGGTAAATGGTTTGGTAAGATGTGCATGGGTCTTCCACAGCAAGATTTCTGCACAGCTCTGTAAATTGTTTAATACGAATATTTATACCATGCCTTAGAAAAGACAACCAAGCAGAATGCAGGAAAGCTGTTGTATATTTGTCGTTATTCCACCGAGCCTTCCCAATGTGCACTGCATTGATTGTGTAAGGTAATGTACCGTTAACCAACTGCCTTGCTTAAGTGGAAGGCGGGTGCCTGGGATACCCAGTGGCTTCCACTGTGGCCAGCCAGCCCCTAGATAGAATACTGCCCCCATGGCTGACAAATCCCTGCAACCCAGCCATGAGCCCCCATTCCAGGCACCTGTCACGCTGATGAAAACAGTGGAAGGAAGAAAAAATAAGGGATGGGATTGGGGGGGGGGAGATGCTAAATGAACTGCTCCACAGACCACTGCACAAACAGTCGACGAGGAACTCACAGATGGTCGTGGTGTACCAAGCTACCACGTACCATGTGAGCCTGCACTTAACGGATTGTCTGCTGGATTCCTGCTGAGCTCATGGGCCGCTTGACCACTAAGCTTGAGGACCGCTCGACTGCTTAACTTGTGGACCGCTTGACCGCTAAGCTTGAGAACCACTTAACCGCCAAGCTTGTGGACCACTTGACCACTAAGCTTGTGAACCACTAGACCACTAAACTTATGAACTGCTTGACCGCTAAGCTTGTGGACCACTTGACTGCTAAGCTCTTGGTGGTTAACTTAGTTAAATTACATTTAACCAAATGTATGTTTTGTGGCATGGTATAAAGCAGTTATGCAAAGGTTTCTCATGATATGCAATGGAATATCCCATTTGACACTTGTATTTTCTTTGCATACAGAAAATACAAGTGACTCATAGGATATTCCATGGTATGTAACCACTTGAAAGTATTTCATAACTAATATGTATGGTAACATTTCCTTTATTCTTATATGCCGTTTCTTTTGAGTTTATTGCTTGGCTAATCAATGCCTGTAGTTGTTTGAACTTTGAAGTAATACCACCCACAGCAGTCAGGGTATGAATCATTGTAGGGGTAGGGTGGGTGGTGAGAGTAAATAACCCTATATTTTGTCCTGGGAAATATGGAATGGCTGATGTTTTTTATGTCAATAATGATCAGGAGCCATGAGATATGAATAAATGAAATGCAAATCAAGAGCTTTCAAATAGTCACCATCACAATAAGAGAAACAAGATAAAACTCTTTCTTGGCCTCATGGCTTTCAGTCCTCATCTGTTTAGCATTTTTAACTTGGAGCAATTTTATCAGACATTCTGAACCCGATCACGGTTATTTGATGGCAGTTGTCATTCCTTTTCTTTTTTCAATGGAAACTGTAATGATGGCAAATTGAGATGGGGATGGCCTTCACTTGGTTCTGACCTTGAAGCATTAGCCTATGATGTGTCAAGAAATTAACGTAGAGGAGATCTATGCCGGCAGGGCCCGCACCGCAAGTTTGCGACTGGGGGGGGGGGGGGGGCTTGCTTCGAACTCATTAGCGTGAGTCAACTTGGAGGGTCAGGGGACATGCTCCTGTGGAAATTTTTAAATTAGAGTCCTCTGAAATGGTGGAAATGCATTTAAAACTAACATGGTGTGGTGAAACTTGTATCCTTTCAGCAACAACAAAGAGGTGTTTTAAAACAAGAATAATCAGTTTTTGGTAAAACGTTAAATCGAAGAGTAACTTCAATTTTTTTTAGTATGACTTGCTTTTTACTATTGAAAAGTGGGAGGGGGAACTTTGCCCCCCAGCCCCCCCTCTGCATGGTGCCTGCCCAGTACTTGGTTGACGTCTTGCTCAGTTTAAACCCATATTTCATGCTTTGCCTTACTGACTTATCAACTGTTTGCTTAACAGGAAAAGTAAAGGATGTCTTATTTGACTTCTTTGAAGACAGGCAAGTTAAAAAGGCTGCGCTTGAAAATGGCATGGGTGGTAAGGATTTTGGAACCATTTACTTTGACTTTAATAAATATTTTGAACTGTAATAGCATTTCTCTTGATGTAATGGTCCACATCATTTAAAATTCTCCTTCTCTGAAAAATTACTCCATCACGGTTGCCCCACCCTGGTACCATGGAAGGTGGAAAGGGGGTGAGGGCAACTGTAGGGGTAATTTTCAGTTTTATCTCCAGGAGATGGGACTGGCTCATTTAAGTTCAATGCAAAATGTATAAATACATGTATGTCAACTACTGATGAAATTAATATTCCTCAAATTGAAATAGATGAACATACAGAATTCTGTACAGTTACCACTATTATTATTAAGACTCACTGTTATTCCCATAGCACTATATTTACGTGGAGATCTGAGAGAAGGGTGATTGTACAGTAAGGGGACTCATTGTTGTGGGAACGTTGATTGGGTTGTGTTCAATTGCTCCTGTTCCAGAAAAAGCAGTTGGCGCTGGTAGCATGGGATGATTTTCTTAAAGTTTATGCACTAGTAATGATGAGGTAGTGAGGGGCACTTGAGGAAAATGAGTTTTAAAGAATGGCAAGGTGTAAGTGTTCAGTTTCAATGAATGTTGTTTAATTGTTGTAGTTGTTGTTTTTTTCAGGCAATTTATTTAAACAGATTTTTCAAGAATTTAAAAGGAAGTTTCTTTCACAGATGAAAGCAGGAAATAGTGAAATGTTGAGAGTTTTCAATAATTCCTATTACAGCTCTGGTGAGTACTGACAATTCTGGTTTTGCTCCAATGTTTAAATTAAAATAATTAACATAACTATGGTCACTAACATCTACAACTTCCAATAATGCCACTACCAGTACCATTGTTATTACTGCTACCACTCCCACTACCATTACTATCAACACCATTTTAATCACCACCACCACCACCAAAACTACCACTCAGGGCTGTAAAAATATTTTTAAGCAAGGATATGAAGAAGAAAAAGTGTCCAGGGAATCCAACCATTGTGGTGTAGTCAATAATAATTTATGCTGTTTTTCTTTATCAGTTGAAATTAGCTGGGGATCTAACTGGTGATGTCCGGTCAAATCCCCCCCCCTCCCCTCCCCTCCCCCACCTATAATGATAGCCCTGACCACCCCTGTGATAACTTGCCAAGCATCACAATCCCACAGGCTACTGCTTCCCCTTAACATGGGTTTAAAAAGTAGTTTATCAAACAGATTCTTGCTGAGAGCCCTCATATTGTCATTTATTTAATGATCCACAGGCCAGCCATTGAAGCTCTTTCCTTTATTTTTGGCATTTGCACGTAAAGCCCATCCCATGTTGAACTGCATTGATGAAGTCAAAAAAATATCAGACTTGCGTGGTCCTGCAGATTTGTAAGTTCAACCAGCCTTTGTATCTCATAAATTTCCTTTTAATTTAATTTTAGTCCATTAAACCAAGTATTGCAGATATTCTAAAGTAGTACTCCTCCTGAAAATAATGGCCACTTGAAAGTAGCATTAATCTTTGGACCTTTCTTAGTATTATTACCGAAAGTAATGGCTGGCCCAAAAGTAATGCTCAGCAATTAAGAGTATGTGCACTATGTCTTCGTGAAGAAGAACTGGCAGCACTAAAAAAGCTACCTGAAATTAATGACTACTTCAAAGTAGCAGCTATCTGAAAGTTGCTGCCCCTTAGGCCTGATAATTCTGAAAGTAATGGGCCACTACACTCAGAAATCTGTGGTAGTGTTTAGGGCCAGTTCGGGAGTTCTGGGTGCCTTTCACTTGTACAGCTATGGCCAAATCAATCCCATGATATACCTCTTTATTAGCAGCTTATACTGCTTGTTCCAAAGATACATTTATCTTGAGAGGACATTCATTGTCTGATATTCCATGAAGGGAGAAAAAGAGTCAATAGGCAAGTGATTTAATGTTAAATAACTTTTTATACAATATAAGGTTCCCTGAAGCCAGGACATTTCAAAGGAAAATTATTTATCATGCTGGACCTACAAACAGTGGTAAAACACACTCTGCTCTTGAGAGATTCCGATCAGCTGCATCTGGAGTGTACTGTGGTCCACTGCGGCTGCTAGCAACAGAGGTCTTTAGAAGGACAAATGATGCTGTAAGTACATAACAAACCATGTAGTTACTTTGGGATTGAGTTCCAATGTTGTTACAAGACCACCCTGGGAATATTTTTTATTGGGGTAGCCAGAAGACATATTTCTGTTTCTAGTGATTGTAGAGACTTGCACCTCATTAATGAGCATCCACATCCAGAAAATCAGTAACTCTGGTAGAACAGTAAACTGATGAACTGAAACAAAAGTGACCAGAGATATGTGTGGATTGAGTTTGATGATTTACCCGAAACTTTTTTTCAACCAAAAACAAATCAAATTTTAGGCCACAAACAAAATGCCACGAAACACTCATCAGTGAGTTTCTTTTCCTTCTTACTCTACTCCTAAGTTGGAGAATTATGAAACCCTTGCCCCTGAGGCAATTATCTGACCATGCTGTCAAGATTATTCTAAGGACCATGACTATATCTAGACTTGCCACAAGTCAACCTCTCAAATCTCACCGCAGAAAAGTGGAGAGCAGCAAGCTTTTTAGGCTGCGAAGCAACTGAGCGAGCAACAAAGTCACGATAGGTCGAATTGTCTCACTTAAAGGGTTTTTATTTGCATTTTGCGCCAAAAATGGGGAGTGACATGACTCACATTTGGAAGAAGAGCATCAGTTATCACTTTCGCAATCGATCCTATGTTGGAATTTGAACCGCAAGTGATGTTTTGTTGCTCATAATTACTTTTGATTGACAACTTTATCCCTGAGGGTCCCAAAGATCTACTCTGATTGGTCTAAGCGCAGCGACCCATTTTTGGTTCACTTTAAAATTGGCGCCAATCAAGTATGAAAATTCCTTCAACCCGCACCATATTAAATAGGACAAAGGACTTTTTCAAAAGTCTAGACTATATCACTAAGATTTTTTAAAGCAAATAATGTGAACTTGTCTGGCATCCTGTACATCTCCTCTGATTTGAAAGGATGATAGCATGGAAACTGAAGAGAATTACCGGTATGCGTAAAGCTCTGGTTGCTATGATTACCGTAAAGTCCATGTATAAGGTACACCCTTAGATAAGCTGCACCCCAAATTGGAAGCTTGAATTTTGAAAAACAGTAAAGACAAAAAAGTTTGAATATAACCATTTGTGAAAACTTAAGTGTTTGTTATTGTTGTTTTGTACAGATTTTGCTCGCTGAGTATAAATCTCAAATTCAGCTGTTGTTATTATTAATCTATATGGTGTAACCTTTCTCAGAAAGTCCCTGTTTGCTGTTTTCTATAGCAATTTTACCTGTATAATTTTTCCTTACCACGTTTAACAGGGAATACCATGTGACTTGCTGACTGGTGAAGACCGTCAGTGGGCAGTCTCGCCAGATGAACCTGCTAATCATATTGCTGCAACTGTTGAGATGTGTTCTACAAAAAAGTTTTGTATGTATTTCAGCCTAGCTGTTTTTTTTTTTATTATTATTTAGTTCATTCACCAAGTATCTTTCTTCATGGCTAAATTATGATTGACAGCATTTGGCATGCATGATTTTCTTCATGAAATTCTCCTTGGGAAGGAGTTTTTGTTTCCGAGCCATGATATCCCATGGCTATGGGTAGGCAGCACCTATCACTGACACCAACTATTTTTGAGACAAGAGATTTCCCTGTTATATGTGATATGGCAGCAATACAGAAAATGGGGCCTTAGTATTGATATAAGATATCAATAAAAGGAAATAATGAAGATGCGAATGACTGCCAGAAAAAATGTCAGGTTTGTATGTGCAGGATCCAAACTCATGACCTCTGCAACACCTGTGCAGCACTCTACCAACTGAGCTAACAAGCCAACTGGGAGCTGATCATAGGAAATAGATAGAAGAGGCACAATTAGGAGGGGTTATGGCAGGGTACCAAGATTTCCTAGTATCAGATAACAAGCTGAGACCATCAAATGAAGGATTGTGAGGTAGTGAAAAAAAAGTCTGGTGTGGGATTATATCAACCAGCTTGATGTTAATGAAGAAGCAACTTAGCATGCAGAGATAGAGAGTGAGAAAGTGAACAGTTGGGGAAAGTTCTAAAGGTTGGAGGATAAGTAGGCCAAATAAATTAGCTGTGTGATAGCAGACTGTAAACCTATTCTTCCCTGTGTTTATTTGTTTCGTTATTTTTCATTATTTTGGAATAGATGACTGTGCAGTGATAGATGAAATTCAGATGATGAATGATAGTGATAGAGGCTGGGCTTGGACACGAGCTCTTTTAGGTCTGATATACTTCACATTTTTCTGTTCCTTGGATATCATTTACTTATAGGTAAAGCATATTATTGCAGAGAAGTCTTTCTAGGAAAAGGCAAAAGTCAAAGAAGCCCAAAATGGGTAATCATTACTGCGTGATGTAAGCTGCTCTTGTTGACACCATTAAGGAAATGTGCATTTTGTTGAACGAAAGTGCTTTGCTTTATTATGAAGGAAGTCCAGTAAAATACTCTTATGGATACCTCTTTGACATTTTTTTCTTTCATCCAGCACATATTATTTTGAGTTGCTCCTTAATGTTCAGTTCCTTGTAACTCCCATCCAGGTTTACCATGCCCAGAAATTCACATCTGTGGTGAAAGCACAGCTGTAGATGTTGTAAAAAGATTAGTGTCTTCCTGTAGTGATGAAATGGAGGTAAAAACAATAGTCATTTTTATATGTTGATAACATGTATGCAGCTAAACTCTTAGCTTTTATAAAGGCCACCTTTTCTCCACAGAGAGCTTTGATTAGGGGTTTGTAACCCTTCTGTCTTTAAGACTGGAAAAGCTTTAAACGTATGGTAGAATTACAATAAACTGGAAACCTGGTTAATGCACACCTCTCACTTACTGATGAAACGGTTTCTGCCTTTCTCTCTATCTAGTTAAGTCTAATTAAGCACAGTTGTGGTGCAGTGAAAAATATTCCTTATTCTAGGGACCATCACTTGTGGTTGTTTTTCAAGTTGGGAAACTTCTTGGTCACAAATAATGTAAAACATGTTTTGTTAACAGATCCGTCACTATGAGAGACTTTCCCCCCTGGAAGTAAGACATCGTAACAGTCTTCGTAAGTTCTTGGGATGATAATTCTTTGCACCACTTTGATTATCTTGTTCACTTAATAAATGCAGTACATTTGAAGAGATAAACATCTACATCCACAGTGACACCATACTGTTTTGTGTTTGTAGATGGGAGAGTTAGAGGGGTGAAGCCTGGAGATTGTGTGGTTGCATTTTCCCAGCAGGAGTTGTATCGTTTGAGAAAAGAGATTGAAGGCAAAACTGATCACAAATGTGCCATCATTTATGGTGGTCTTCCACCAGGTGAGGCTTTCAGCCTGAGATTCTTTGGATCTTTGAGCAATACCATTCTGATGGAAACGATCCTAATAAGTCCTTTCTTATCATAAGTGTTTTCCTAAAAAGGATCTTTAGAATATTGAGTAAAATCCTTAATTATCTCCTTCTTTTTTTTAATAGCCTCCCCTTCCCCCGATATTCTCCCTGCCACCTCAAAATTTCCAGTGAAAGTTTCATGATGACACATGAAATGGCTGCATAAGGGACTACACTGACACATTTAAGCTCACACATTTAATTTTACAATGTCCGGTAAACCTGTACGTGTGGTCTTAACAGCAGCTTAAAAAGAAGTGAATTTTAAAAATCTTCATCATAAATCTTGACTTCATGTTTGATCCACTTTTTGCCCCTTGTTTCTGGTATATCTAGCCCTGACAGCACATTTCAACAGAAGCTAACCAGTCTTTCAGATAGCAGTCTTTCATCAACAAATGCAGATGAAGAGAGAGTCAAGAAGATATCTGTTGGAGAATTTTTTGATGTTGAATACAAGACTGCGTTTAAATCCCACCCCTCTCCTCCCTCCCTCCCCTTCCTCCCTCCCCCCCCCTCCCCCCGAAAAAAGGGGGGAAGGAAGCAAGCAAGCAAGCAAACAAACCCAAAATAGTCATAAAGCAGGTGTTTCGAATTTAAAGTTGTTTGTTCACCCAGCCATTCTTTAACAATCATGTGACTGTGGTTTTGTTTTGCAGCCACTAAAGTGGAGCAGGCAAGTAAGTTTAATGATCCCAGGGATGAGTGTTCTGTTCTGGTGGCATCAGATGCAATTGGAATGGGACTCAATTTGTAAGTTCAATTTACACTGACATTGGCATTGCAGTTTGCTTTCTTACATGAACTTGGAAGGTCATTAGGAATTCCTGCGTTTCTATTGTTTTTTGTTTGTTGTTTTGTTTTCTCCACATGTATGATGTAACTTAAATTAAAAGTTGTGAATAATGGGAAAAATAAATAAAAATTGCCAAGAAATGGAGAAATGGGGCAGGTGCTTGCAAAGTGGTCATGATGACAACGTAGCATGAAGACCTGTGTTAGTTAGGAACGACACAGATAAGCCAACTCTTGTGAACAAGATTGCACCTATAGAGCCACTGTAAAGCCGTACACTTATTTATCCTGGATTTAAACAGACATGACTTGGAAATAGGTTTCTTTAATCTCCAGTCTTGTGGAATGAATGTTCTATGTTGCAAAAACATATTCAGCATTTGTTGTAATCGAATCTTGGTTACGGAGTTCTCGGGATTAGATTTGCCAGAATATCTGTTCTCTTGTATATTCTTTGCCTTCAGGAACATTAAACGGATTGTGTTCAACACACTGAAGAAGTTCGATGGACATGATGTAGTGAAACTGACTCCTTCTCAAGCGAAACAGATTGCAGGACGAGCTGGAAGATACGGCTCTGATTATCCCAATGGTGAAGCTTTAACGTAAGAATCAGATTTTTTCTAAGGTATTACAACAGTAACAACAACAACAACAACAAGTTTAGTCAAATAGTAATGTAAAAATTACAATATTGCTGCAATCCACAAATAGCGCTAATCAACGCGGGTTGCAAAAATTAATTCAATACACAAGAATAAATACATTAATAAATAGATAAATTAATTAATTAATCAATTAGTCAATCATCCCAGACAAGGAACAAGCATCTTCTTTATACTTACTTTTTACTTACCGGTATATATATGTTTTTAACTTTCTGTACCTGAATGAATTTTACCATACTTAAATGAACATTGCCTTTCTTTAAGATAGGCTTGCTAACATACAAAACTATAGAGAACCATAAGTAGATGTGCTGATATGCTAGATATGCTAGTAGCTTGGCAATGGGCGAAAGGAAATTCAGAGTCCCAGGCAGCCTGAGGAATCGAACCTACGACCTCCGTAACACCGGTCGGATGCTCTCACCACTGAGCTACTGGAACCCCTGGTGAGCCAGGTCACACCATAACCATCATTATTAATAACAATTTCACGCTGGTTCAGGTTTATTTTAAAGTCGTTCTTCGTGTATGCCAGAATTTGTCTCATTTGCTTCTACGCTTTTTACAGGCTTAGGAAAGAAGACTCCGACCTTCTTTACTCACTGATGACAATAAAAACAGACGATGTAAAAGTAAATGTTACTTTTTCAGTTTCACTTCTGGTGATTGTAAGATGTTGATAAGAAAACTTAAATTTGGAGAAACGATTCATAGAAACGAATCTCAATATGTTTACTTGCTTTTTTGTCAAGAAGAATGGATGCGCTCTTGTGCTAAGCCAGTGACTTGATTCATCTGTCAATAAAATGTTGTGACTACTGTTCAACGAATGTTGATCTTTGTGTAATACAGTTCTGAACGTTAAGTTGATCGAATCGATCAAAACCAAATCTGTAAGTATTTTTCGTGCATGTTAGCCAGTCTACATGCCAAAGTAGAGATGAATTAGAGTGATCCGGTTCGCAAGGCCAAACAAAAATGCATATATGCCTCTTTCGCTACATGTCCGTAAAAAGGTGTATTTGTGTGTGTGTGTGTTTTTTTCTTTTTCTAGGCAGCAGGGTTAGCGCCAAGTATGGAGCAGATTGAAATGCTTTCTGAACAACTACCAGACGCAAGTCTTCGCAAATTATATGTAAGTCTATAATCCAGTGTCAATGACAGTAAGTACTCAGTACTTGGCACCCTCTATGAAAAACATGTGACAAATTCTTGATATTCCTCTTGAAACGTTATTAAAATGGATTTCGTGGTAAATGCCCATCCAAAACAGAAAATCCTTTTGAAAGTTTTCAAATCATATCTCTCAGTTTCGAGCCTGACAAAGGAACTCAGCTTATAAAAGAATTTTCCAAGTGGCGACACTGTGGCACATAGCACTGCTAACACTCTTTCATTGGCTCTTTTGTTTTGTAGGAAGTTTTTGAAAGCGTGGTTCAGCTTGATGGTGCAAACTATTTCATGTGTGATTTGGAATTCAGGAAGGTTAGTCTCTACAGTTGTCCTTTTATTAGAGGGGGAGGGGGTGGCAAGGGTATTTTCGTGACGGCGTGATCCGTTTTTTTTTTTGTGCTCTGTGAATCGTGATTTGATAAAAAACTGTTCCGTGAATCGTGATTGAAGTGTATTCCATGAGGCGTGAAATGCAAAAGTCCTTGGCTGTGAATCGTGAATAGATAAGAAATAAATCGTGAATGTCTAAAGTTGAGTTCGTAGCTGAATTTCACTGCATTGTGATCAGATTTTTTCCGTGACCTTAGTGAAGTTTCGTGATTCGTGAAATCGAAAATTTACTATCGTGACTTCGTGACAAGACCCCCTTGCCCCCCCCCCCCCCTCTTATTACCGATAAGTTTTCAATCGTTCCCAGCTCTTTCCTGTTCCCAGCCCCTGAGAAAAGGAGCGTTGTTGGCAACAAAAGTTGGCAGATAGAACGAATTTGAGTGTCAAAACCAAAGTGATTACTCTGGCCAATCACAGCGAACGTGAATAAGACAGCGAGCCAATCAGAACTCGAAGGCACCGAGCGCGGGAAAAGCGTGGTTTGGGTTTTTCCTTTCACTGGACGAGAAAGTGAAGGCGAGCGTTGCTAACTAGTTACAGGTGAAAGGTCATCTGGACACTCAGTTGAAAACCATTCTAGCAGCGATGTGTAGGTTGCGCTATTTCGTTTGCTTTGTGGGTTCACGAGAAGATTCTTAACATTTTTAAGGTCTAACACTACATGCAAAGCGTCACTTTTTCTTCCGGGTCTAGGTATTTTGGAAGAAGAAGTGAGTTAAAACATGCCTTTGTCAGTATAGCTTTGATTTACAAACAATAAGTAAGCAGAACTTAGCCATTCACCGTTCTTAGGAGGAAAAGAAATCAAAGCGGCAACATGAGGTTAAAGTTTGTTGACCATTTTGTGTTGCTCTCTTCAGAAAATAGCTCACAAACTGCGCGGCATTCCCCTGTCCATAACTGAACAGTACATATTCAGCACAGCCCCCATTAGTATCAAGACAATCGACTTGGCAACCAAGGTACGTGAATACGTTTTTCACGAAGATGAGTTGAGTACCATGGTTGATTGCTGCACGGAGTAGCTTCCATTTGAAAGATTTGATAATGGAATAACTTTGCGGCAAACTACAGTAGAATCCCGGTAACTCCGGAACTCGGATAACTCGAACTCCTCTGCTAACTCGAACTGAGTCTCAATTCCCTTGGATTTGACCCAACTATTCAGTCATTTTTACTCGGTTAACTGAACTCGGATAACTCGAAAACCCCACTAACTCGAACTAAATTTCGTTTCCCTTGATCAAAATTTACTCCGATAACTCGAATTTCTGGTTCTTATAACTCGCCACGGATGCCCATTGAGATATCCCATTAGCTTTTCAGTATCTAACACCAGAACAAAGACTGGAGCAATTTGATTTTAATTAGTGCAACGAACAGATAATAATAACTAGTTATCTGTACTTTGCTCTTTCTGGATAATAATTCTGTTTTGCAATATTATAATCTTAGTCTACTGGTAGTTAACGTAATTCTGTTTAGATCTATTTTTATGTACAGTATATCTAAGTTTATGTGGTTTTGTGTCCCTGGCCTTAGCATGTAAAATATCTTTTCTTTTAACTGGCTGCCTGGCACTTTTAACTCTTAAGTTATTTCAGTCAGGTAGCCAGAACCCCCATCATTTCATATTTTAATGTAAATTATTTTTATTTTTATTTTGTTTTTGCGGTTTTTCAAATTCTGGGGTGAATTAAAGTGTTGTTGTTGTTAAGTACCGCTCGTAGCTTTCATAACAGTGAAAGTTGTTGGTTACTTTGAAAAGTCCCCAGTCTGATCTGTGATTTAGGTCTCCAGGTAGCCGATGCCTTTTCTTATTTCAGGAAGAAATTATAAGCTGCCAACTGTACAATGTTAATCGCTTATCGGTTATTCATTTCAGTTTGCCGAAAATGTGAGTTGTGATATGGCGCTGACGTCCTCAGGGTTAAAGACTTTGATCAAGTGGCCTCCGAAGGTACCCAGGTCCCTCGCGCAGCTGCAGAAGTTAGAGTTGTTACATGAGGTACTGGACCTGTATCTTTGGCTCAGGTGGGTAACGTATTGACCTTGTGAAAATGTTACTTTTTTATCGTAAACCCGTCCATTCTTTAAATGTCTAGTAGTAGAGTTTACTGAACCGGACAAATCTTGGGCTTGTACCAACAGAGAGGCTGGAGTCCTTTGTCGTCACTCATTTGACGAACGAACGAACCTTTATTTAAATGTCATATAACAACAACAAGCTT
The DNA here is from genome assembly GCA_016490735.1 of Pachyseris speciosa. Classification (NCBI taxonomy): domain Eukaryota; kingdom Metazoa; phylum Cnidaria; class Anthozoa; order Scleractinia; family Pachyseridae; genus Pachyseris; species Pachyseris speciosa. Next base: position 654,098 of record JAEMWC010000167.1, on the reverse strand, counting down.
TATTTTGCATGACCGTAAAATGTTACAGTATTGCGAAAGCAAATAAGATAAAAAAAAACAAACAAACAAACAAACAAGAATTAAACTAGTTTCATAACAGTTTGTTTCGTAAATCAAAACTCGAGGAAATAAACTTAACAAATTGTATATTAATAATACTGAAATACTGTAGCAGGAAATGAACCACTAAAATAATGGAGACCATAAAATGAAAAGTTATCTCTGAACTGGTTGCAAAACTGCTTTTAATTTATAGTGCTAAAATATTAACATATGCAAAGTGTTTTCAACTGAGTATAAAAAAGAAAACAGAGAAATTGCTATGGCCAATCGCAACAGGCGTAGACAGCGCAATATGAAACCCATCAGAATGCGAAGCAATTGCATGTAGCCGGCGCCAAGCGCGGGAAAAATGCGCGCGAGCAAGGTCGCGATTGGTTTTGCTTTTGCTTCTCATTGGCTGAAAAAAGAATGACGCGAGTTTTGCTAACCAATCACAAAGTAAACGTTAATTACTTTCAACATCCAACAGAAAACCGCCCTATGGGGCCAGTACATGTGTTGTTGTAGGTGTAGATGCACATCTGAGTTATTGCCATATCGATAGTCGTTAAATCTTGATAACACAAGTTCTTTGTTATTCCAAATAATACCTTTGTAAAAAATCCACAATTTACTTCGCGCAAATATGATTCTTGGCTTTGATGATGGGGATGATGATGCTGATTTTAGTGTCGTTTTGTTTTCTTTTCCCGCAGTTACCGTTTTCCTGATATATTTGTGGATGTTGAGGACGTTTGCCAGATGCAGCAACGTCTGGAAGGTGTCATAGGAGAAGCAGTTTCATCAGACACAATCGGAGTTCCCGCAGGACAGCGACCGCGTCCCAACACGCGCTTCAAAAATAAGATCAAGATGTTCAAAGGACGTGAATTTTTACTGTGGTGAGTATTGTTCATAATGATTCTGTTCAGTGCGAAGCAGGGAATGTCCTTAGGTGCCTCCCTCCAACCAAAGTGCGCGCGGTCTGGAAACAAGTTCTTCCATGAGCAAGTGAGAATGGGTAGCGACGATTGATTGGGCTTTCACCGCGGTCAGACCTAAAAAATAAAGTTTTTACTTCGAGGGCTCAAAGATGCTTGAGTCTGAGTTTATTATATATAAAGCGAGAATTTTAGGCAATAAACCTTGCAAATAGAATTCTATATGTGCTCTATTTTCACATGTGAAGAAAGCGATACGTCCAATCAGCTTCGCGTACAGCATTCTTCACATGTGAAAATATAACCAATTCAAAGGTGACAGACCGCAAACAATTGTTGCTTCTAAAAATATCTGCGTGTAATAACTGTTCATCAGTAGGATACCTAAAATGTGTGCAATTCCACAATTGGTTTCGGCTCCATCAAATCCTATACCAATTGCAGAACATTTTAGGAGGAGCCACCCACACTGTGAGCACAGTTATTGACAACACGTATTAGCAAGGAAAACAAATCGCTCAGCCAATCAGAGCAAAGCACTCAAATGGCTTCCGAGAAGCGCGGGCTTCAACTCAGCGCCCGCTCGAAGTTTGTGTTTCAAAAACATGTCTTCGGCTTCCCGTTTTGTTCCACTGGATTTACCGTTAAATGATTTTATTGGGACGCAATCGAACAAAAACAAGGGGGCGAACATTCAAGGAGGAACATTGAACATTTCTATAAACAGTGTAAGTCAACAGAGTGCGAATTTGTTGTTGCACAGCGCGAAGCGCCGCCATCACATGACTGAATCTGACAGCCGGATTAAGGACAAGCGAAAACATTTCACTCTTTGTATTTACAAATTCTCCCGTATTTTTCAGTTATTCTAAATAGGAAGTGATATTTAAGCTTGTGTAGCCTCTTTGTCTACTTGTTGCTGTCCTGGAAACCGGACATGTTTTTTTATTACGCTCGGTCATGTAGATCAGTCTTGAATTTTTGCTGTTCTTCATGTAAGCTTATTGAATCGGGAAAAACAAAACTGATTTCAAGTATAGGTTTAATTCTCGTTATATATATAATAAACAAATTACAGCATAGAAAGTGCTTTGTACGGATTTTTATTCACTCGTTGCAAAACTTTGGAAAACTCACTCGCTCGCTGCGCTCACTCGTTCGTTTTCCCAAGTTTTGCAACTCGTGAATAAAATTCCGTACGTTGCACTTTCTATGCCGTAATCTATATTTACTAAATCATTTTACGGCTTAACAAAAAAGCTTTCATAATTCAAGTCTCTTATGTGGAGACTGGTCAGCGCTGTGTATCTGTTTCCTGTTTGAAGTGAGTTATTTCCGCAAAACCGATTCACCTTAATTGCAGCTGAAGTGAATCGACTTTGTTTCAATTGCAGCCACTTTTTATTAAAAGAGTGTAGAGTGAAAAATTAGTTTTGGCGGTGTGAACAGCCTAATTAAACGTTTTGTGTAAACTGACGTATCTCTCCGAGGATCGTCCGCTTGTTCTGAAAAATTTCCAGCTGATTCGTGCGTTAGATAGAAAGCGACTCAGGGTTTTGGAAGCCATCTCAACGACAAGAATGGCCTTTAGTTGGTTTTAGGAGCCATCTTGAATTGTGATTCGCTTTATAATGTCTGTGGTCACGCTTCCGCGTGTTCTTCTAGGCGCCGACCCATTTTGTGGAAAGAGCGGGAAAGAGGAACGCATGGTTCGACGCGAACGGGCTCACAACACCATGCACACGCCGATGGGCGCCAAGCGTGAACACTGTGCCATATTCGCCTTGTTGTTAGTGACTGAGCTTTGTTTAACCTTTTTTTCAATTTCTCCGTTTTATTTTGCAGAAAGAATGTAATGGAGCTCATCCAAAATCCTTCGGAAAGCTTGTGATGGTTTCCATGCTGTCTCTACGGACAAGTCAAGCGTGCCACCGAAGCTCGGAGTTAAATAAGAAAACTATAACATTTTTATACCCTACACACTTCCGAAATGCGCTGATTTTCAACCTTCATTCAGAAAAATGTAAATCAAAAAAGAGAGGTGTAAAGTTATCGTTTCAAGTGATTGGATCTTCCATTCAATAAAAATAAACGGCAAACTATCGGGCTGGGGTGTTGTGTTGATATTTGAGGCGCCACGCAGCTCTCGGAACAGTTCACAGGATTGGCTGAGAAAACAATAAACAAACAACAGAAATAATGGAGCTGCGTGGTAATAAGAACCAATGAAATAAGAGGTTACTGAGAGGTGCGTGGCATCTGTGATATTTTGCCAGCGCTGTATAGTAGTATAGGAGGGACCGGTTACTCCTAATGTTTGGGAAGGAATCTCATTAAGGAGGGGAGGACTAGATTAACACCGATGACGTCATGAATAGGCATCCCACAATAACCCGAACGTGGAACCCATATTCAGATTTGTACGAGATTCGAACCCATGACCTATACCATATTGGTAGAGCACTACACCGGTATGGCAGAGGTCGGGGGTTCGAATCCCGTACAAGCCTGATTTTTTTTTCAGGCTATATTTTCACTACTTCTTAAGTAATGTTCACAACTGCGATGATCACTCACATGTTCTAATTCATTCTTCAATCCGCAGTTCAAATATATGTCTTTCATATATTCATATAGAATAATTCTTAGCTAAGTTTTTTTGCTTTCCGTTCCGTCACGCATCAGCGACGCATTGGGCAAAATGATCCAAGCTTTCCCATATTTGCATACAACTCCACAAAAAAGCCCATGGGACACCCTTCAAACCTCTACCATTGAGATAACGACAGTAAGAGTTCGGAGCTATCACTAAATCTAAAACTACAATAAATTTAGCCTGCATTGCTGGCAGTTTTGTTGGGGAGCGCGCGAGCGAGCGGCGAGGCCACAAAAACGAGAGGCAAAGTCGCGAGCCCTTCGCTCCATTCTCTCGCTTGCGCGCTCCCCCAAAAACCGCCAGCTACGCAGACAACTTTAATGTTGAGGGTACACGGTATGTAGATGCAGTGCCGTTACTCTTATGATAAAATGTTCAACTCAAATTACACTACTGGCTACACACAATTATACCGTGGCGTTCCCGCCCATAACTATAGCTAACCCAGTCCCGGATGTGTGACCCAGGACTTCACGCTCATCATTACAGCAACAATAGGGAGTTTTAAGCGACGTACGTCAACCGGAAGTGGGCATTTCTCATATTTGGGCAGTGGTTGTGCACAAATTTTCGAATAAAGCGTCTCTATTAGATTAAAGACACTTAGTAATGCAAATCTGGTAGCGCCAAGACGAGTAAGAAGAGAAAACGCCTCACTTCCTGTTGACGTAAGTCGCTCAAAAACGGCTTTGCTTAAACTCCCTAATAAATAAAGAAAACTGCTTTACACGAGTACCGTGTTTGATTAAGCAATTACATTAAAAGAAGCCGCTGCAGCCAGTATGGAAAAGACTACAGAGGTCCTACCTGTCGCAACTGAGTTGGTAAACCGTTCCATAACGCCACTCCACTATACCTCAGTGAAACTGTTCTTAAGAAAGTTGGTGCGAGGAAGGGGAACAGCAAGTTTAACTTCAGTGTTGCAAAGAGAATAACCAGTTATGGTGCTACGCTCGACAAATCTAGATAGAAGATAATCAGGAGCGAGCCCAATTTTTTTTTTTAATTTAATTTATAATCAATTACATAACCTCACAACATTACGATGCACTAAGTTACGGTACATAACATTAAAAAAAACGTTACATTACATTACCTTTCCATTTTTAAACGATTGCTAAAAAAAAGAAAAGGAAAACAGTTGATTATGAAATGAAAGAGAAAGAAAAAAAAAAGGAAAGATGCGCATGGTTTTGCCAATGTGGTACTAATTAACTGTTGGATTTCGGTGTATCGTAATGTGAGAGGAAGAGAGAGAAATTTTCTATTTTGGGGGAAGTATTACGTGTTTTGCATACCCAGAGAAAAAATCTGGCGATCAAAAAGTAGAAGTCTACTCTCTTGTTCTTGTTTGGATTCAATCCTAATACTAGATATGCCGTTAGATTAATAGTATTTGAAAGCTCTCCACGATTAACTGCCCATTGCTTAAAATCTTGCCAGAAAAGAGTGGATACGTTGCAAGTCCAGAAGAGGTGAATCAGAGACTCCGTATCATTTTGACAAAAAGTGCACTGCTCATTATCCTGTAGGTTTATTTTGTTAAGAAACTATTAGTCGCTTATCTCCTGTGTAGTAGCTTAAATTGGAAGACAATTAGTTTTTGAGATCCTTGTACACAGAAAAGATGATCGGTACACTGTGTCCCAATCAATGTTTTCTTGGGTTTCGAGTTTGCAGTCCGCGACCCATTTTCTTTGAGCTTCGATCGGTTTTTTCTGCTTTTTGCCAACAAGAATTTTATATGCTAGTCTGTTTTTTTGTCTGGTCTTTAAAAAAGTATCATTGAAAGTTTCGTAGTTGGTGGTAACACTGTGTAGGTTTCTTTGTTGCTTTTCCATAAGGCTTCAATCGCTGATATCACTCCTTGGAAAGTAAGAAAATTTGTTTTGATATTGAAACGTTCTGTAAAGTCTAAAAAAGATAAAAAATTCCTCGTATCTTTCATCAGATAACCCAAGTTTCTAAATCCTTTTGAAGACCATGATCTATAGTGTATTGGTTTGTTTCCGACTCGTATAAGAGAGTTTTGCCAGAGATTTTGCGCTTTTAGCTGCTCAATGGAGAAAATGTTAGCCTCATATTTAATGTCCGTCCAGATTCGTAGTATTTCTGAAGTAAAGGTATCCGATATTTTGAAGTATTTTGATAAATCTTCTTTACTAAGGTTGCCTCGAAAATTTCCTCACCACCAAAACGTTGTAATTCCAGATAAAAAAAAAAAGTTTCCATTTTCCATGATTTTCTGAGTCTAAATATTTTGTTATCCAACTTGACTTGAGAGCTTTGTTGAATAGTTTAATGTCAATCATTCTTAGCCCTCCATTGCTGTAGTCGCTAATCATAATATCGCGCTTTATTTTGTCACCTTTACCATCCCATAGGAAGTTGAAGAACATACTATTTATCTCTTCTATAGCGCTGTGGTTTGTTGGCAAAGGTCACAAAATATAAACAAGTTGGGAGGCAATAAGGCTTTTAAGTACGGCAATTTTACCCAGTAAAGTTAGACGGCGCAATTCCCAGCAGCTTAAGCTATTTCTTACCTTAGTTAGTTTTTCGCTATAGCTAGCCTCTATAGTAGTTTCGGGGTTGGTCGACAGCCATATCCCTAAAGCTCTAACTTTGTCTTTTACCCATTTAAAACCTTTTTCCGGGTTGAGATTTTCTTCCTTTCCAATGTTTGCACCGACCCACAGAGCCTCCGTTTTCCTGTTGTTTAAACGGAGACCAGAAGTTTCGCTAAAAAGGTTCAATATCTGTAGGGCAGTTGTGAAGGAGACACTCGAACCGTCCAAAATAAGTGTAGTGTCATCTGCGTATTGGCTAATTTTGATTTCTTGTCCTTCAATTGTTATACCCTTGATATTTTTATTTTCCTCACTGTTTCAGCTAGTATTTCGACGCAAATAATGAAAAGGTACGGAGAAAGGGGCACCCTTGTCTAACCCCCCTTTCAAGTTTAAAGAAATCACTAGACCAACCGCTGTTTAAGATGCAGCTTTCTGTATTGTGGTAAAAGAGTTTAATCCACTGAATAGCAGATGGACCGAAATTATAATGATGTAGGTTTTATTTAAGACACTCGCTCGACAAATCTAGATAGAAGATAATCAGGAGCGAGCCCATTTAGAGATTTATACACCATGCAAGCTTTTTGTATCTGGCGCTGAGATTCAAGCTTTCTCCAATTAAAACTTGAAAAAGGTATTCAGGTGCTGGTGTCAAAGGCTCCGGAGGTCAATGCAGCACGGTTTTGTAGCACTGACTGTTGCCCAGACAACGTTACAGCAATCGAAATGAGGTTTCACCACATGCCTGGAAAATTTTGAAGCTTACAGACTTTTCTGGGTAATTTCACACGCCACAATCCAGTTTACACGTTAAATAAGGGACATCTTCCGCTGTTCAACCCCTTCTACTGTTCCGGTCTCCCTTCTACCATATCCCCTCCTTGGATGTTCAGCCGTGAGTGGCCCTCGAGCGGACTGGTACCTAGCCGCAGTCGAACGCCTGGAGACTTTTGACACCTGCTTTCCACAAATTCATCGACGGTCATTAGACCAGATTTCCCCCACCTTGAGCTTGCGACGCTTTGTTTTGATCAAAATGTTCGCGAGGGATACGTCTGTAGCCCTTAAAGGCAGTGCGTCCTCGCTTTGCAATAATCTCACTGTTTTGTCATCGAAGGAGAAGCAATCGGTTACTTACGGCGTTGTTCACAAGGCGTTTGTTTGCATTACCAACGTTACGAAGGGAAGCGTTGTGAACCAGAAACAGGTCTCTTGTAAAGGAGAAGGTGCTCATAGCAGTTCTGCTGTGTTACAGGTGAGGTAACTAGATGTTAAATGCGACAAGCTGGGATGTTTGTCATCATCATTCGTCCCCTTCCGTTTCTGGATCGATGGCGCGTCTGAATAAAAACAACAAATGTTAGGCTTCTAATTTACTGCCAATAGCGTCAAGGAAAAATTTCGGATATTAAAGTTTCAATATAGTTTGTACCTACGTTAGCGAAAGGTTACCGTACACTCTGTTTTCAAGCTTACATTAAAACCATGTCAACCGAGATGCAGCTACCACTTGCAGTTGGTCTGTAATGTATAAGAGCTGTAAGGTTAGCTAATGATCTGCACCTGCTGCTTGGAACAAGCGTTTTTTTTTTCTATTAATCATCAGCATATCAATTTCCTTTGATACTCATGTTTTTTTCGTTGCACTCCTAACTGCGCCACTAATTTTATTTATGCGTTAATATTTAAGGCAAAATGGTGTGAGCTGCCAGAAAGAACAGTTCTAGTGATCACGTCAGTTAAGGGTGCTCAAGTAAGTGTCTTTCAAGTTGTCAACATTCTATAAATTAAGGTGGTTCTGAACCCTGTGTACAGATTTTTTTTTTAACTTTGCAGAAAGATGAATCTTCATATGCTGATTGCAATGCAATAATAAAAAATGTGGGTCGTTTGACTCCTTTTTGAGTTACAGGCACATAATGCCAAAATTAAGGGTGTTTCTAAGAGGCTGTATTGTTGCTATGGTAACCTTGCATGTCAAAAAAATGATCAAAACTTGTTGAGAAATAATTGGGAAATTTTTTGATATCATGTTCAAGAAATTACAAACAAAAAATTATGGGAGTATTGATCCATTAAAGAGTTGGTATTTTAGAAATAACGATACCATTTCGAGCCACTTTAAGCCTTTCTAAACATCTTACAACTTTGACATCTCTTTCCATCATCACCTCAATGGATACATATTGGAAAGAGTCACCAAATTATACAATGTAACAATCATCATTTATGTTATCTGTTTAGATGTTTGAAACTGATGGTTCTATTATGATATTTTGGCAAACACTTGGAGAATCTCAGGAGGGAGGTATGTTGAACTAATAATCTGTCAGTGTAAAAGTCATTTTCAAATATACCAGTAAGCAAAATTTCTGTTATTAATACAGTGCACATGTAGTACTTTCTTCTTGATAGTAGTGCTTTCTTCTTGATAGGAAAGCACATGTACTTTTTCGTCTAATTTTTCTTTTTTGGTTTGCTGTTCATATAGTATACTCACATTTTGCCAGAGGCATCTGCGCAGTTGGAGACAAGTACATTTGTGTTGGTATGGTAAATTTGTTGATGTTGTCATGTATCAATGCTACCACCTTTTATCATTTGCTAGTACAATAAAGGTGTCAAGCAAATACCTGAATCAATAATGAACAAGTTGTAGTCACTTTCTTAACCTAATAAGTTACCATAGCAACAATATAACATGTTAGAAACAATCATTGCCTTCACTTTAATTGATTATAACTTTAAAAAAAACAGCTTAGTAACACCATTTTGTCATCAATTTGTAATCAGCTGGTTAAGACACAATGTTTTCCAAAGGATAGGAAACCTTTTAGGGTGGGGTTCAGAGCCACATAGTAACTTTTCAAAACTTTGAGACTTTCTATAGGCTCCTGAATCCAGACATGATATTTGACTTTGTCAATTTAGCTAATGTAGCATTCTGCCATATAATTTTGTGAAACAAATTAAAGCTTCAGTAAGTGAGGTAGATAAACTGAAGATGAACTGAGGGGATAAAGTATTATGTCATTCAACTACCTAAAACTGCTGATGACTTTGCAAAATGAAACAAATCCATCCTAATCCATACACATAATTATATGAAAGATGGAGTCACGATGGACTGAAATTAGGTTTAGCCAACAATGGTTTACTGTCATATATGACTGGCAATATATTATAAATAAAATTTTAACAGGGACATCTGAAGGCAAGATTATGGTGTTTGACATTCCTTCACGTGGCACGGCTGTCAAATTACAAGAGACACTTGCTTCACATAAGGTGGCCATTTGTGAACTGGAAGCCCAAGGTGGCCGCATGGTGTCAACGGATGAGGAAGGGAATATAATACTCTGGCAATCAGGAGGACATTTTACAGAGATCATCAAAATTGATGGAAGAGGGTCAGTAAGTTTGCTGCAAAAAATATTACGTCATCTGTCTGAAAAATGGTCTTAAAACTAAATTAATGTTTCTATGCATTAGGTTTCCATGTTCATCTGTGTGTTTGTACAAGGACTTGATCATTGGTGGCTTTGCAACAGGCCACATTCGAGTGTTTAGTACTTCAACTGGTGCCTTGCTCATTGAGGCCTGTGCACATGCACGGTGGATCAGTGCATTGGATATATCTGTAGAAGCTGGACTGGTAATCCTTTCTTTAATTGTTCATTGGTATAAGTGGTTTTCAAATTACTGCTGTCTGTTTTCAGTCAGTGCTTATAACTTATCTGCTAGAGGCTTCTGAGAAAAAAAAAAACATGTAAGACACATTGCTCTAGAAAAGAAATAACAAGAAACAATCTTCAATTAATGTCACTATACCACAAACTGACAAGCAACCTGAATGTCATGCAGTACACTAACATACATGTACTCAAGATAAAGTACACAGACAACAAGATGTTATAATTGGAGGAACATTCCCTGCGGCAAGTTATTTGCACCTTCAGGTTAGATGCACATACATGTGTACAAAGAGAGCTTCCTCTACCTCCCCACTAACGTGGGTAAGAGTATTCACAGTATTCAAGCATTTGTACTGTTTTATTGACATAATACAGTATTAAATTTTGTGATTTTAATTTTCGCACCGTCAATTTTTAGCGAATATTAAATTTCGCATTTATCTTATTGGAAAAATTAGTACGAATATGGTAAGGGCATAGGTATAAGATAGCAAGAAAACTGTATTTTAGTATTTGCTGAGTCACATCTTAATTCTTGTTTCTGTTAAATATTCCCTTTACAGCTTATTTCAGCATCTGAGGACACTTTTGCAAGAGTCTGGAAGATTTCTGCGGATGAAAGCCCAACAGTAAGTTTGCATACATTAGCAGAGATGATTTTCAAGTATTAGGGCTTCAACATTTTTCAGTGATGTGATAACTCATGTATTGCCACTACTCTGTGGTCTCCTCTGAGTCAGTAGAGTATATTGTCCATCAGTCAGTCAGTTGGTCTGTTGATCAGTTGTGTGGTTGGTTATTAAATCAATCAAACTATATTTAAAATGCTGTAGTTGTTTCTGCTTGACACAGATTGACACAGAACATGTTTTAGAAAGCCATTGAAGTGGGGATTTCCTCTGAAGATACAGTGGTAGAAACTAATGACAGCAGAATGCATCTTCCTCTCTCCTCCTCCTCCCCCTGCCCTGCCCTCTCCCCCTCCCCTCTCTCTCCCCTCCCCTCTCCCCTCCCCTCTCCCCTCCCCTCCTCTCCTCCTCATCCTTCTCCTTCTGCTCCTTCATCATCTTCTTCTTCTTCTTCTTCTTGCTGCCAGGCATGAGATGCTTCTTAGAACTCACTATGCATTTTTTAAGTTTGTTCTACTGACTAAACGTGTCCTGTTTACCTTGATATATAGATGGAGATGGTGTTTCAGCAAGCCATTCCAGATGTCCAATTGTGTGGAGTGAAATTTGTGGATTTATCTGGCAGCATGTTTGGAGTAACAGGCTATGATTTAGGGGAGATAGTCATGTTCACTAAACAATGAAACATATGTTTCAATTATTTTAATACATTTTAAGCGTCAGTGTTAATTTAGGGAGGTGAAAATAGCAGTTCATCTGTTCTCTCCTGGAATGCTTGACCTGCAGACTGGGAAATGTTTAATTCCAGCATCTCTCATCCTGTTGACTTTGCACCTTCAAACTTTCTGTCTCTCTGTTTATACTTCCTTTCACAGCAGGTTCCTCAAACTTAAGAATGTAGGTTGTACTCAAAACAATTCTAAAATTGTCAGAAAACTCCCAGTGCTCCTGTAAGACAGTGGAGCCATTTTTTAGGAGGATCTAAGATGTTTTAAAAAAATGAGGCAATTCCTTGACAGGATAGAGATTATTGCTCTCCCAGCCTTTTTTCTCCAAGACAATTAACACAGATTTCCAAACTGAAATTTTCCCTGTACTCAGTAATTTTAATTGATGCTTTAAACTTTTTGTGGAGTAATACTTGTGTGTTATTTATTTTGTAGTAGTAGTAGTAGTCTTAGTCGTATTTATGTGTCCCATACAATCTCGTGTGAATCGCAGTAATAGTCAGAAATTAGCTGTGATAGTGGAAGGAAGTTTATCGTCAGATAAATAGAAGGTGTAAACGGTGGTAAAAAAAATATTGCTTTTTGTTTGGAATGGGTCAGATTTTTAACTTTTATCTTCTAACATCCACCGAAAATAACGAAACCTTGTGGCGTACGCATACCGTAAAAGCTCTGTTAAGCCCCCCCCCCCCCCTCTTTTAACCCCCCTCCCTGATAAGCCCCCCGTTTGGAAGTCGGCTTTGGTAATAAGACCCCCTCTCTAATAAGCCCCCCCCCCTCCTCTTTTGGTGCAGGAGATTTTGTAATAATTCCCTCCTATGCCCTCTTACAAAATACACTTTATGCGCCCAGTTGGTTTGTTTTCAAACAAATATACAATTAAACACAATACTGTTTCCTGTTCTGTATTAAATAATAAAGTTTTACTGCAGTTGTTTTGGATTTGTACAGAAACTATTTAACTCGAAAACGGCATCTTCAAAGATTTGAAATAAGCCCACCCCCCCTGTCTCTATTAAGCCCCCCTCTACAATAAGCCCCCTGTTAATAAGGCCTGAAATTAAATAAGCCCCGACTAGAAATGTCAGATATTTCTTGTAAAGCTCGCCTTAGTTTTCTCGCCTTGCAAAGCTTTGAAACCTGACACAATCGAAGTTAATAAAGGTGTCGTCTGAAGCGTGTTGTCTGTACAGAGACTACAGCCTATACTCAATCCCAGCCAGTGATGGAGAAGGGCGCTAACGGACAAAAACAAAGAAAAAAGTGAGATAAGTCATATCACGTAGAAAGGTAGCAAAGAGGAAAGACCTTGTTTAAAGATTTGCAATAAGGGTGTTGCCTGCCAAGTGTAACTAAGTCTCAACAAATCATGTGTGTTCACTGAAAATACTGAAAATGTTGGTACGCAAACTGAATTGTGCCTTTGTTTGAACACCAGCGCTATCAAAAGGAACTTAAACACTCTCAAGGCTCTAACTTGCATGGGGTTAAGATAATTTCCTCGATTGAAACATCGAGTAACGCTAAAACGTTGGTATTATGGCCCCTCACGAGTTGTTTTCTTTAAAAGTTTTTATAATAGTAAATACCTGGACCAACAGTCGCACCTAAAATCTACACTCGTCAGTCCTCCGCGGCGCGGAGGGGCGCATAACGCCTCTTCCGAAGTATGACTAACGGAGGCTCTGGGGAGTCTGGGGACAGGTGGTCACCCAATTGCCCAGCCTCCATCCCCCGGTGTGGGGTACCCTGTATGTGCGGCCCCAAAGGGAATAGCTTTTAAGCCGTTTTGGTCTGAAATAGGTTATCGATTTTGACCATTTTGGTCTGAAATAGGGTATGGTTTGTGCACTCCAGTCTTGAATTGGGTATGTTTTTAGAAGAAGCTACTTTTTTTATCTTTAGGCGATAAGACCATCAACAAAAGTCCTCCTTTTTTTGTCTTTTAATTCTGCTTACGCCAACCGTGTACGTGAAATAGGTCTGAAATAGGGGATCGAATTTTTGGTCAGGTCTGTAATAGGGTAGGGGAAATCGCAGATTTTGGTTTGAAATAGGATGAGGGTTTCAGGAAGCGGGCCGCACACCCCCACCCAATTTTTCTGGGAGTAGCCCCCCCCCGGGCCTCCATCCAACCTTAGATGTGTGTCAGAGCAAGTAACAATAAGTGTGTGGTTTGTTTTACGTCTCCTTCAATAAGGATAAATCTGTACATTAACGACTTACCGTTCTCATTTGGACAAACTCTATCAGATCCTTTTGTTTTACCAAACGGAACTAAATTAAATTCTCTTCTATATGCAGATGATTTAATTATACTATCACGATCACGAATAGGTTTGCAAAATTGTCTCAATACGTTATCATCATATTGCAAATCGTGGATGTTAAATATCAATCCTAAAAAGACCAAGGTAATGGTGTTTCAACGGCGAGCAAAGAAAGATGACTATAAGTTTCATATAGGAAATGAAAACATTGATATTGTCCAAAATTATACGTACTTAGGGACTCGCATTTCTTCGACTGGAAACTTTACCATGTCACTAGATCAGTTAAGGGAAAAGGCTCTTCATGCTCTTTTTAGCCTACGTCGACATATAGGTTTTAGCAGTTTGAAACCGTCTCTTGCCAGTAAAATTTTTGACACAATGATTTCCCCAATCTTAACCTATAACAGTGAAGTCTGGGGTGTCTATACTAAATCTGATCTTAAGTCTTGGGAAAATTCACCAATTGAAAAAACGCATCTACAGTTTTGCAAACGTTACTTAGAAGTAAGCAATTAAGTATCCAATATTGCGTGCAGGGCTGAACTTGGCCGATTTCCCTTGATTATTGAAATAAATAAAAGAATACTTAATTACGTAACTTATCTTCAAAATAAGGCCCAAGACTCTATTGTTAAACAGTCCCTTCTAACGTCAATTGATCTTCATTCTCATGGCAACAGTAGCTTTTACTCCAATCTCCTAAACATTTTTATGATGAAATAGTTAATAGAATACCGAATATTAAGCTGTTACCATTTGCTGATTTAATTGTTGAATTAATGAACTGTGATGATAATATTGTTAATATGAAGCTTGTTAAGTTTATTTCCGCGTGTTTTGATTTACGAAACAATCTGTTGTCAAACTAGTGTAGTTTAATTCTTGTTGCCTGCGTTCGCAATACTGTAATGTTTTACGGTCATGCAAATAAAGCTTGTTGTTGATGTTGTGTGGAGGCGAAGGAGACAAGACCGGGGGCGTCACTCCCCAATAACGTGATCCTATGAGCTCTGGTCAGATGTTGAACCAGGGGCATCCAACGAGCCAAATCATCAAAAGCTGTAGAAAGGCACTTTTTAGTACGTTACGGTGTTTGAAGTCTGTTTAAAGCGATGTTTTCGTTACCTAGAAGAATGTGATCTGTTCGGATTCCTTGGCTGAAATTTTAATTGCCAGAAAATGTTAGGGAACAAAATCTTCCTTTGAGAAAATGCTAGCTGAAATTAGATTTCCACGAACTTTCTAGGGAACCATTTTCTTTCCTAAAATGCTAGCTGACGTTTTTGACAGCCAAAAACAACAAATACGACGATTCCGAACACCTCAGGGGCTACGATTTCCCCTTTGCGAATCTTTTAGGCCGCGTTTCCATTACAAAAATCCGAGTGCACTTTTTAATCGACGCCGAAAGCCTAAGGCGAACTACCCTCCACCGAACAGATATCTACCGAAACTTGTCGTTGGGTGCCCCTGTTGAACAAACAGTCAGCACGACCTTACCAATTATTTTAAGACCCTGGTTTGTGGTCCGGTGCGGTCCTGTGCACTTCCGATTGAGTCAACCGTGCGTGGACACCATGGCCTGAATACCATAAAAGCTCTATTAACCCCCGAGGGGCTTATTTAATTTCAGGCCTTATTAACGGGGGGCTTATTAGAGAGGGGGGGGGGGGGCTCATTACAAAACCCGAATTCCAAACGGGGGGCTTATTAGAGAGGAGGGGTTAATAGAGACGGGGGGCTTTTTAGAGCTCTTACGGTAGTGGTGTCCGAGAAAGAAAAACCCGTTAAGTTGCTAGATTCAGGCACCCTTCTTCCCGAGTTGACTCGGCATGACTTTACCAATTGAACAGCCTTCTTCTAGGATAGTGTTAGAAATTAGCAAAATAAGCAGATACAGACAAACTGTTGAAATTATGTGAAGAATTTAGTCGGGTAAGATCACAGCTGATAAAAGCTTACATACTGAAGACGCGGTAAAAGCTGAACTTTGATATCTATCGGATAGTTTAAAAGGTTAAAGGGACTGTTCTTTTTACTGATCGGCAAAATTTGACAAATGCATTTTACTCTGTAGCTGTTAATAACCAAATAAAATTTCTGAAGTTCAGAGTAATTTTTAAGGTTATTTCATTTTTTTGAAGGGTTTGTAACGTTTATCTTGGAGAGATGTCGGCAAGCTGCGTCAAGTCTCCCGCTGAAAGCAAAATTTTTGTTTTCCCGTAGACACTAGTCAGTTTAAAAAAGGTGAAACAAGGTGAATCCACGTTAGGAATTCACAAAAACATTTTTTTTTAAACAAAAGCAAGGCTGATATCGACTACGTAAAAAAGTTGACTTTGCGAGACTCCAACACGACATACTGACAGATAAAGTCCCGTTAGACTCTCCGACGGTTACCAACGGCATTTTTCGCTGCGCATGTTCGTGTATTTGCTGTGCATAATCGCTTATTTCCCGCCCTGCTAGGTCAATTTGAAGTAAAAGAATCTAAAGAGCAGCATTAGATCCTAAGATTGGGAGTATTAATTCCGGGGTGTAACATCTTGAGGGTATTTTGAGCGGAAATGCTCTGGCTTTTACTTTTGTCCGCCCCCAAGGAAATGGCGGAAGTATAATGTGTTAAAAATAGATCAGGAAGCTCAAATCACAGCGATGGAACAGCTGAACGCGCTGACCATACAGACAAAAAGCACAAAGGAAGTTGAAGTGGATTGATTTACTTGTGCCGTAAATTAAGAGCTCAGACTAGGTCCTGTTGAATCAAACAATTTCTAATATTACTTTGCCCAATGCTGATATGCTTGTAGATTTTATTTCCCGCTGGTCTGACGATCATTAACCAACAATTTACCTCTTGATCGGATGATCGAAGATTCGCTTCTTCTTCACACCTGTTTCGCTCCAGCCTTGACTTTGTTTCGCGGCAAATGCCCTAACTCGCCTGCCATTGGCTGAGAGTGAGCCAATCACAGCTCAGCAAACATTGGTGCTGTTTCAACGCCGTGCAGCGACCCTCGCATAAAGCAGACATTTTGTTTTGTCCTGCTCGAATGTGGGCAGAGAAAGTAAATCATAAACAAATGGAGGTACCTTGGAGATTATAAGTCATGAGAGGTTAGACGTAGAGGCCTTGGATAGTGTCCAATTTTACCAGGAGAGGGTGAGCTAACTGTGACTTTTAAAGCTCGAAATCCATCGCCAACTTGTTGATAGTGCGATGGCTTTCAAATCATACGTTTGTCAACTGGCAATGCTCATTCACGAAATCAGCTAGCCGTAGGATTAAGTGGATGTGCGAAGTTACAAATCATTTCACGTGTTATGTGATATATATCCTGTTAAATTACCTGCGGTATATATCCGGAAATTGGAAGAGCGAGATCGAGCAGTCCAAACTTAGTTGCGTTACGTTTGTCTGTACCAAGCTAAAACTAACTAAATTTAGCTTTAGCTAAGATAAAAAGTTAGGGCTAAGAATCGCTTCCTATTTGTTAGGTAACCAGTTTCTCCTTCTAGCAGAGGATAAAATTTGTACTCACTGTAAGACGATGGTGACAATGTTGATTTTTTTGGAAGTTAAACGAAGTAAAATTGGACAAGCCATCGAAATATCAAGGTTATAAACGATCAAACGAAGTGAAGCGTACATTTGTGCAATTCGATCAGGCTCAGTGACCCTTTGTTATTGTAATGACTCTGGCCTCTTTGTTCGCATCTTATTCAGCTTTTGCCAAGTCCTGTTCATCCCACTGGACTCTACAAATCTGAAGACAAGACGCTCTACACTGTGATCGAAGCTTCACTGAGGCTTCGAACGCTTCGAAAACGGCCGATTCTTGGAATTGGAGGATGCCGAGTGTCCCGCTTCCAAGCCCAAGCTATTCAACGGGGTAATGTTGTCTATTAGATACCTTGTAAGACCTGTATATTCTGTTCCGCTGGGGTAAACCCGTTTAGAAAAATCCGCAGATTTTTACGCGCTTCCGTTGTGCTCAGCGATGCATACACCATTGTAGATTTCACACTGGTGCATTGGAAATTTCGCGAAACGTTCTCTTCGCGTGCTGACCGCATCGAGTTTTACGATTCAGCTGAAACGACTTCAGTGTAAAAAGTTAATCGATCGTTTACCAATATTTCCCTGTCCCTTCAGGCGTCATACTCCATACTACACGCACCCCGATGTGAGGATTTATGAGCTGAACCGACGATTACAGCATCGCATTGAGGTTGGTACAACATTTTGAAATTACGCTAAAGAAAGAAACAATATTTGTTACTTTTACTACTTACATTGCTTAAGAACCACCACCATTTTAGAGACTGATGGCCGATTTGATAAGTTTCAAATAAAATTGTTCAACTGAAGTGTTTTAGGAAATAAAATTATTCGTGAAGTAATTTCTGCTAACTTGTGCTTTTCCCATAAATCTTGTAAACCTGGCTGGTCAACGAATTCTTTTAGTCTTGATTGGGAAATATTATTATTTTTCAATGCACGTTTTTAAGAGTCTTGTTTATATTTTGGTCATGACACACTGAAAGATGATAATTTCAAGGTTTTTTTTGGATATTAAAAGAATTGGTTGGTGCCTTTTTTTCTCTGTCTTCTTAACAGATATAAACACATTTATTCCAAAATTCATATTGAAGTGAAAGAGAACTAGAAGAGACTGAGGGAGGTCTCTAACAAGTCTTTGACTTGTGTTTTGGACCATATATTATTGGTCTGTCACATGTCCAGTGTTGTAACCGATATAGAGAAATACGAGAAGCTTTTTCCTGTTTGTCTTTTCGCGTACTCATCACATTTTTTACAGAAACATCAACTCATTTCTGAATCCCTGCAAAGGTGGCCATTAAGTGTGACCATTCAAATTGAAGCTATTAAGCAACAATATTTCTGTGGTACTGTTTACTATGCTGTATAAGATGGTCCTACCTTTTGATTTTGTGGACAAAATCCTGGGGTGTAACCATTCAAGTGAATAACTATCCAATGGTATTCTTTGGTGTTTTTTTGTTTTGAAATAGCTGATGGCATGAAATTTGGAATTTTTCCTTCCTGTCTCCAAATGTAGTGCTTTTAGAGAAGGAATGGTTATTCTGAGGAAGCTTTTGTCACAAACTGTTGTTACACTCCATAAATCACCTGTCCCAAGCCAAATCACCCACCTTTCTTGGAGAATTCTTGAAATATTTGCAGCAGTTGAATATTGTTTGTAACCTCTCCCTTGTTACTCCTTTTGACCCTTCATATTTGAGATACTTTTCATTTTTTCCTTGCTTTATAACTCAAACACACCACCAACATTTACTTAAAAGAAGTCAGCAAACTTTGTTCTTGTTCAATTGACCTTTTGAAATTTTCAAGAGATTTGAATTTTTTAAGTTGTGTGGTTATGGAAGATGGAAGAAAAGTCCTATCTCCAGTAACAATCACCCTATTTTTAAGAATGTTCAAAACATTTCCAGGGAACCCGAAGTGCAAAATTTATGGCTTTAGGTTTGTTGCTGTTTAGTGTAAGGTACCCCAGTCAGAAATATGATGTTGATGGCATTAATTTGGGTAATATTCTTTACCTGATTCCACCAGGTAGCATCCTTGCCTAAATAATTCCACCCAGGTCTTTTATAGTGTTATGAAAAGTGTTGCCAAGGCCAGAAACGCCTTAGCATCTTAAATGGCAAGTTGTACACTACAAAGTTCTGTGTCTTCAATGTAGATTTCCATGGTAACCAACTTTCACTTTGTCTTGCAAAAAATGCAGTAATTCCAAATATGTCAAGTGTAAAGTTTTATCCTAGTTAATACAGTCTGTAACCAAAAGCAAAAATCTTCATGTGTTGTTTCTGCCCTTACTTCTGAAAGTGAACCTTTGAAGCACACAGTATCAGTGTACCAGTTATCTAAAAGAATTTTATCGTTAATGTACTATCATTATCATTATCACTGTCATCATCAGCATTGCCATCATCATCGTCATAATCATTATATAAGGATACCGATGATGGGAACATTTGCGTCAAAATATCAAATTAATTTTCTCAACTGAGCTATCACATTGCTTTACTTGTGTTCTGTGCAGTATTATTGATTGCTAATGGAATATAACAATTTTATTTAAATCTTCACTGATGTCTGCTTTTGGTAGGATGGTGATAACGTATGGTGGGACGCTTTTGCAGCAGAATTTTTTGATGATGATGCCACGTTGACGTTAAGCTTTTGCTTGGAAGATGGGCCCAAAAGATACTGTATGTATTAAAATGAGAGATACACAGACTCTAACACTGTATGAACTGATGGATCCTGACTTCTTAATTAACTCAAGCAATATGACTAATTTCTTTCGTATCCTTTTGAGTATGGCCCAATTCATGATTTTGCTTGTCCAAGCTTTTGCAGTTGACAGTTTATACAGGTATAAAACTGAAAAGAAACCTCAAACCCTTAGGGCCTGTTCACATGGCGGTGGGGGACCTCGGGACGGTGAGGTACCCCACCTACCCATGGTGAAAAAAAGCTGGCCTTCACATGCAACCCTGGGGCGCTGGGGTGAGGTTTAAAATGCTACTGTGTGGTCGCTAAGAACGTATATCAACAATGAATTCAGAGACAATTGGCCATGTTCTAAACGAGTAAGGGCCTGGGAACGAATCCAAACTTCATTGATTATAAACAGAGTGCAATATCAAAGTGGAAAATGCACTTTTCAACTGGAAACTGATAATGTTTTTCTCGCTCTGAGAACTGTTCCCAGCCTTGGCCAATAAGAGAGCATGAAATCACATTCATTCTCAAACTAGAAACAGTTCTCAGTATCCACCAATGAGAATGGGTGAATTCTGAATTGAAAACAACATGTCTGGTAAGCATCTGTCGTGAATCACCGATAAGCAATTATTCTCGAATGTCTGTTTGTCATCGTCTATTAACTACGCATGAATGAGTTTACACAATGGTCTTTTATCAATAATACCGGAGTTGAAACTTTGTGAATATCGACTACCTACACGAACGAAATTTTAACGTGGTTCTTCAACTAAGCATATCAACAAAAATAAAATATGTACTGGCGACATTAAATTGGAAACTTTTCAATTAAACCACACAGTACCACATAATTGCGTTGCGAGCCATACAACGTGAAATTCTCCTTTTCATTTTACTTTTCTATAAGGCGTATACATAAGGAAGATGGCAACTTACCAACAGTTTGTCGATCCGTCGTCCAAACGCACATTTCATGAGCTTTCTTTGGTCCATAAATCTGGAAAGCGAGTTATCATTTTCCCTGAATTTCGCGCCAAAATTTTCATACACTTGTTTAGGCACTGTTTCGCTACGGCCTTTTCAACTATTTCCTCGGCAGCTCGGAGAATACCTTGTCTCTTCTGATAATTTACTGTTTGGTACAATCATTTTCGTTCCTCGGTCCGACTCCAAGCTCCTTTCTCTGAAATCTATCCTGAGCGCGCGCCAACCCCGCCACGCCGGACAATATTCCCGATTTCGTGTCACGCAGTGAAAGGTCGCCGGCGGCCGATTTAGGTCAAGATATTTTTAGAATTGAGAACGAGAACTGTTCTCGTTTTCTGCCAATCGAACCACCACGCCAGACAATATTCCCGATTTCGTGTCATGCATTGAAAGGTGCCGGCGGATGATTTAGGTCAAGATATTTTTAGAATTGAGAACGAGAACTGTTGTCGTTTTCTGCCAATCGACATTGTTTATATCGCTTGTTTATGCTCTTGAAACAGCTTTATAAACTGATTATTCTCGCGGACAGATGATCAGTAATTCTTCAGACTACGGAGCAAATAGATTCTGCTGAAATGTAACGCTTAAAAAGCAAGAATTAATTTTTCTGAAAACTACGAAATGATGAAACACACTGAACTGGGGCTTTCGAGGTGTCATGTTAACGAGGTTATGAGCACTTGCGTGTTTGAGGTGCAGACTTCGTTCGTCAAGTCACTGATCTCCGTTCATCACATGTCTCGGTAGCCTTCAAAAAAATAGTATATTTACGGCAAACCGGACAGTAAGGTGTCGCATCTTAGAGGGAATTACCCATCTAACGTATTTTATCGCGCTCTGTATAGCTTTTTGTTTGGGGTTCAGCCAGTTGGCGTTTTGTTTATCGCAGAACTGTTCGCAAATTCAGCCACTTAGCGTCAGAAGACGATGGCATAATTGGCGTGTGTTTTCCGATCGTAGAAAAAGGACTCATTGTTGATTTGAGAACTGTTCTCAGTCTTAGCCAATAGACTGATGTCGGTGAACTCTACATTCCAGAAAAGGAGTAATTTCGTTTTCATTACTCTCTACCTAACCTATGATTGTTTAAGTGGATCATGAGGACGACGAGTGAAAATGAACTTGGCCGACAATCACAATTTCTTGCCTGTGAAAAGGCTTTGAATTCTGGCTGGTTCTTATTAATCCCAAGATCACTCCGCATTGAATTGTCGCTGAACGATGTACGTGCCACAGAGATTTCTTGTTTTAACTTGATTCCCATAACTGTTCTCGGTTTTCTTTGGCTGAGAACTGTTCGCAAACTCAGCCACTTGGCGTCAAAAGACGATGGCATAATTTTGACAAGGTTCGGCTCAATTGCCTTTGTATATTCTCAGTCGTAGCTAATCGGCACCGTGTTATAGAAAGCGAAAGCAGCTATATAAGCGTCACAATATATAGCTAAAAGTTTGTCGAATGAGACATTTGGTCGTGTTTTGTTCTTCTTGTGACCTTTTTCCCTTCATGTACGCCTTAAATTCCACAAAATTGTGCACGCATCAAAACGGCATGCAATTAATTCCGAGTGAACAATTTGCGTGTCAAAAGGACTTCTTGCTGTAAAATGTGAGAACTGTTCTCAGTCTTAGCCAATTGATGCCAGTGTCACAAGAAACCAAGTAATTTAGCTTTCAGTGCTCTCTACCAAGAGATACTGATGTATGATTTCAAATTTAATAAGTGGGAAAACGAACTTGGCCGACACTTTTTTGCCTGTGAAAGGGCTTTGAATTCTGGCTGGTTCTTATCCCCATAACTCGAAGTTTCAAGGGAAACCAGAAATGCGGGTTCGAGTTCGACGGGAGTTCGTGTTGACGAGAGATGGAAACAAATGACCAGAGATGACTACAATGTTTCGTTTGCACGTATTTGATTGCTGTTCAAACAACGTGTTAATTACGTACAAAGAGTAAAAACCAAACTGGCTATTTTGCTAACAAACGATTGAACATACGAAAATTCGGTTCAAAATGCGAAATGGCTAGCAGAAGAACACTATTATGTGATACAGGGCAACAGGATACAACAGTGCTTACTCAATTCAGACAAAAATAAATTCAATTTTTTGGAGTATGTTTTGACTCATTACCCTTTGGAAAAGGGGTCTCTAGGGTAAAATCATAAAGAATATGACCGGAAGAGAAGAATAGACAACTTCGAGTTAGCGACCGAAAGGTTGACCTAGATCGTTTCTTTCGCGCTCTCTTAGGGTGACTCAGCATTGAATTGTCGCTGAACGATTTCCGTGCCGTAGAGCTTTCTTGTTTTAGCATTCCCGTAACTGTTCTCGGTTTCAGCCAATTGGCGATTTATTTGTCCGAGAACTGTTCTCGAATTCAGCCACTAGCTTCCTAGTCTGCTAGGCAGCCGTTCTTTGTCTCGTCACGCAACGCTCCTGGCGAGGAGCGTTGCGTGACGAGACAAAGAACGGCTGCGTAGGAGACTACTAGCTTCCCGCCCCGCCTGAAATGAATGCGGCTTTGTCTACTCAGTTTTCTTCGGCGGTGTATTGGCTAGGTCACGGAAATCGTCTAAGCTAATTTGAAACCAGAATTTATTAAAATACTGGTGTGGTGTGGTCTAGGCATTGCGCCGTCGCTGTTACCATTCATTCACCGTAACTCATATATTTGTCAATCTATTTTAAAATTGTGCCATTTTCGGCTAGAAAGATTTCAGACCGAAAATTAAGAGAGGGAATCTTGCTCCTTTCGCATTTGCTGGATGCGTAGTTACCAATAAAATCACTTATCGAATCATTTAGCCATCCACTTTTCCAGGTCGTCGATGCCCAAAATGTAATTGCTTTGATATCCTTCAAAGTGACCAGTTGGTAAAGTACGGTATTTCTTGAACCTGAAAAGAAAGAAATTTGGCGAAATGGTAAAAGTGTGAAACTGTGGTAATGTGCTTAAAGCAGACGTAATTACCAAAAAAGAAGGTGACAGTGACTACAGCAATAGGGCTGAATTCATTTTAGTTTAGTTCTCTTTGGATGGCCGATCCTTGGTAACTCCAGGCTACCACATTTTAAGGCTTTTTACGTCGGCTATCAAATTATGGTAATTATCTGAGAAATCTTTACTATTTTTACTTGTGCCTCTTTCATTTGTCTTTGCACTAAGGAAATGCCGTTTGGACTTTCCACATTCTGGAAATGCTAGCCGTTTTGTATTAGCTTCCTCGGTCAGTGATGAACACCTGTTCCGCGTGCACGGTCTGCGCTGCCTGGGCAGGCGAACCGAACACACTATTTTTCCATCTATAAAATGCCATCTTCCGCGTTCAGCACTCTCTCCAAAAAGAAATTTAACTCATCGACAAAAGATGAGCTGGGAGTGGGTGCCTTAAAGGTGGAAGGGCCTGATGCGCAGAAGGTAGCAATGTTCTAAAGGTAACCAAGGCAACCATGCGAGCACCTGGCACCCGGCACCAGCACACTAAAGACGGGCTTAAGTGGAATACTTAGCGAACCCCATACTTACCTACCAATAGGGTGGGAGGAGTGGGAGCACAAATCCACCGCTAGTTGTCAGCCTTGACTGCGAAATGATCCGCAAAGATCAGCAAAGCAAAGCAAGCGATGCTAGTTGTGCAATCACATATAAGAGCCCCTGAAATTACAGCGGCCACCCCTCATAGAGCCTGTGGATACTTGCCACGACCGATGTGTATGAGAGTGCCACGGCAGAGGGGATCCGTCTTTGACGCCTCAATATTCACCCGAAGGATAGTTGGTGCAATCAATAAATCAACCGCCACGTCCCGGAATGTCACGTGACATGAGGGAGAGAAATTGCTAGAATTGAGCACAGTAAATTCCAATGCACGCAGGAAGCCAAAATATGCTGGGGTACAGGCGGCAGAAGATGCTTTGATCAGGCAGAGCAAGATCCAGGGACTTGAAAATCATTAACATATGATGGAGTCTCTTATAATAATAATCATCATCATCATCATCACCATCATCATCTTTATCCAGGAGGTCGCTGTCACCCTAAGGTGGTTTTTAGGCGAGTCCTGTCAAAGGTAGCAAAAATTAAAAAAAAAAATAGAAAAGTAAAAAAGAATTAAGAATATTTAGTGGTAAAAACTACAAGTCCCACTGTTAATTGATAACTACTTTAAACGATGTAATGCGTTTTTAAAAATCCCAACCGACTCGCTATTCCTGATATCTAAAGGAATCTCGTTCCATTTCTTAAATAAAAAACACGACGAACGTAATTGGCCTCTGCCACACCGAGACCTATTAATCCTCAAATCGTTGGCATGGCGCGTTTGGTAATTATGAAGTGACAAATCAGTAGTAAAATTATAATTATGGTCCAAAAGGCCATGAAGACATTTAAAGACATAAATAAGCCTATGAATGCGGCGTCTAGCACGAAGATCTTTCCACTTAAGATCCAAGAGCGCTTGAGGGGAAGAAGGGTATGCAGGGCGATCAAGGACAATCTTAGCAGCTCTGTTCTGCAGCACCTGAAGGGAGTCCATTAATACTTTGTTATTTCTATCACCCCAAACGATGTTGTAGTAATCCAAAAACGGTAATACCATAGTGTTTACAAATAGATTACGAGCGTAGAAGGGGAGAAAATGCTTAATCCTACGCAGTACGCCAAGTGTAAGTCTAAGTCTGTTACTGGCAAGCGAGTGGACAGCGATGCGCCTTGAGAACGCTTAATACCACGCACTACCCACCGGAGACGAAGGCAATTGATCAGTGGCTCGATGTGAAGAGACCGGACTGCCGGCGAGTAGACCTTTCTAGAAGACGCCTTAAGAAGGTCCGCCAGAAAGGTTGCAAACAAACATAGCGTCCACTCATCGGCAGGACAGGAGGAACCATTCCCATGGATTTTACCAGACTGAACACAAAAGTCATAGAACTTCCTTTGAGGGGATGCGTACGACCTTCGTGTTCACGGAGCAAGTCCCTGTAGAAGGAGGTTACGGCATCGATCTTCTAAAGAGAGGAGATCAAGAGATCCAGAAGCTGTTGCGGGATAAGCGTCGGATGAGGGTCTGCTTGCGGGGCCAATCGCTAAAACCCCTACCAATGACGGGAAAACGAGACAAAGTGTCAGCAATCTCATTTTCTACACCAGGAACATGCTCAGCAGAGAAGGAGAAGGAGAAGGAGAAGGAGAACGTGTCGCAGACATTAGTATGTCTCGGAGGAGATGCATCAAGCAAAAATCCTTAAATGTCTTGGTGTTGAGGATTTGCATGACTGCCTCGTTGTCCGAACAAAACAAGACACGCTTTCGTGGCCACTGAGCTCCCCAAACCCTAGCAGCGACAACAACAGGGATTGAGGCACCTGTGGCCCTGCTCAGGGACCACTAAACCAAGCACCTCTGAAATTAGCTCCAAACCTCACTGCCACAGCTGCGTCCGAGATCACTTCAAGGTCGGATGCAGGAGTCAGGCCATGCAGGGAAATGCCAGAAACTCACCCTATTCTAAACCAACAAGGTGTGCTGCCATTCGAGATCCTGATGAAATTCATGGTTGAGGCCGATGGGATGGTATCCCTTGCGAAAGCAGCACAACAAATCCATCATCCGGGGCTGAAAGGTCCGGCCCGGCCAAACCACTTTAGCTGCATGATGAAGATGGCGAATTAGCGACTTCAATTCACGACGATTGCACCACTTCCCCGAACGCCAACCACGTACCCGGAAACCTAGCGACTTGCTCAGCTGAATTTAGTTCGATGCCCAGAACTTCCATGACTGGCGATTGCCCCACGCATTTGAGGGGATGAAGAAGCAGGCCCAACCTGTTGCAGACCTCCCTAGCAGTACTACGGTAATGGGCGCATAGCGGGGAGTTAGTGGGGCCTACGGTAATAAAATCGTCCAAAAACTGCAAAAGGTCGTGTAAGTGGTAACACTCCTTAAGGATCCATTCCAGCATGTCGGCCACAGAATTAAAGAGAAAAGGGGCTGAGCATAGGTCAAAAGGGGGTGCCAGATCCACATAGTGCTTTCCTCGCCACCTCTTGCAAACAGAGAGCGATCTGAAGGGTGGACGGGAATATTCCTATACGCTGCTTCCATATCAAACTTAGCCATCAGAGCCCCACCAACGTGCCGAAAGACCATGGAGATATTCTGGTCCACATGAATGTACTGCATGGTGAAGTCATCTGCTGAAATCCCATCGTTCACGCTGGAGCCACGAGGAGAAAACGGATCCACGATTAAGCGCCATTTCCCAGGTTGCCCTTTTGGGGGGGATGACACCAAAACTACTAACCTGTAAGCCAGGGACCGGGGGACGATCGAAGGGGCCAGCCACTTTGCCAAGAGAAACCTCATTTGTCCGGTAACGAAGTGGACCAAAAGTGGTACCGTCACGAGTCGGAGAGGGTGATCCAGGATGAAGGTCAAGATATTATGGGATTTTAACATCCAAACGGACAGGGTGATAGAGCACTGGAGACTAGATATTATTGTTGTGTATGAGGAAGCTGGGACATGCCAAATCATTGATGTGGCTCCCGGCGACCACAATATCGAAAGAAAGGAATACGAGAAGATTAACAACTATTCAGAGTTCCGCGTTGAGATTGCTAGATTATGGAACAAGACAGTGCAACAACAGTTGTTCTCGTTGTGAGAAACAACTTCAAGTCTCCCTCAGATAGTATAGGAATAACTCCAAGCAAAACATTCATTCAAAACAACACTACTACAGATTTTTGCGCGTCTTGGTTCTGCCAACATCCTGCGAAAAGTGCTATCCGTCTGAGGTCCCGTCGACTTGATGGAGAGAAGCACATTGCAACATTTCCAGGTTAAACTAAACTGTGCGAAATGACAGATAATGATCGTAATGATGATGATGTTATCGATATCATCATTAAAGTACACTGAAAAACTGTCCAAATATACGGACCTGAAGACCAAAACAAGCCGACTGTGGGAAATGAGAACGGAAACAGTATCAGTTATCATTGGAGCGCTCGGATCTATCAAAAGGGACGAGAAAGTAAACATCAAAAATACCTGGCTCAGTAAATATCAGCAAGGTGTAAAAGATCGCTTTCCTGGGTACATCTCACATTGTGAGAAGGGTGTTGTCAATGTAATAGAGCTATTTTAGCCCTGTGGTGCCTCCGGATCATAGTTTGGTCTCGTTCCCTGTCTCAAAAAACTAATCATTGGCTTTATTAATTACATTTTATGATAGACAGAACGAACAGAAGTATTATAAAAACCAAAACAAAGCAAGGAAGATGCCTGACAGATACCTGTCCGTTATCACTGACGGAAGGGGTTCATCCGCAAATCCCTCAGTTCAAGCTGAAGTTGAAGGAAAGTTTGTTTCAACGCCGACTTGAAGAAGGCCGAAAGGCCATCAGTTCAGATAATCGGGGGCTAGGGCCATAAGTACATTGAAAGTACCAGGCAGAGTCATATTTTGTTTGGTAGCGTAAATAAATGGTTAGGAATATTCTTTATGATGGAAATTAACAAACTCTCCCTCACGTCAACAGCGGAAGGTGTACACGCTGAATTTTAGAAAATCCACGTCTAGTTTGGCATTGACTTTCACTGATTTCCTGAGATGACCAGATGCGACAACACTGAAAGCCTTACGAGACCTGATAACGTCCAGTAACACCCCCCCACCCCCACCCCGTAGTTACAACCCCCGCCCCAATCCATCATCCATCCACGGTGTGACGTGGACAGCATTTCTGACACGAAGTCCTGGATACGCCCATACGTCTCAACCTTTCAGCATCATGGCACCCCTTGACAACTATTTTCCCCTTTTTCATTTCTCAAAAATGGAAAAGGTGAAATGGGAATGGTGGCGTCTTCTTGCTGGTGGGTAGCACAAGGAATGGTTACCCATTCACCAATACTTACTTGCGGTGCTTCGCGATGAGGATGATTATGTTGATGTCCCGACGTTAACCTTAAAAATTCTAATTATCACTAACCAAACTAGCTTTTATTATTACTTCCTTATGTTCTATGTTGTCTTAAAGGTTCTTGCTCGTCTCGTGTAAATGCTAACTATCTGTGAATGTATGTGTATACCTATTTATTTATTTATTTATTTATGAGATATTTACCTATTTATTTATTTTATTTTATTTTTATTTATTTATGTATTTATTGAACTTGAATTACTAATAATTTATTTTGCTAAATTTGATTGTAAGCTACACAACCCGCCTCGATTAGCTTTGCTACATGCGGGTTGTGTATTTCTCTAACTTGTATAATTGTAATAATCGAAATAAAGTGAAAAAGCGAAGTGAAAGAGCCATTTGCTGTTATGAAAGATATGCCTCCTGGATGTCCTTCCCAGCTCAAGCCAGATAACACCAAAAACGCGACATCCGAGGCCATGGAAAGGGCACTGGAACACCCAGTACCATCCACTCTCTTTAACTGGGGCTGACACCGAATGGCGGACATCCGTTATCGCCAAACAAAAAAGAGAAGAGGGAAACGTGGGAGGAGATGAACAAGGAAGAATATGTGGAAGCCAGGGTATCCTTTAACATCAGCGCCCTTTCCTTCAAATCTTTGCCCTCAGACCAGGATGTCGACGACAATGAAGAGATATTGAGGGCTGAAGCAGCTATACTTCAGCAATTAAACCGCCCAGTAAGATATATTCGAGAAATGCACGCACGCTATGTCCAAACTATGACGTATATCGCAGAAAGATACATTTCCCCTGACTGCCGGACGGCTTACCGTAAGCCATCACCGATTCTTTATTAAATTGGAGAGCCGAGAACTGAGGATTGTCTTCTTTTGTTTAAGTTAACAATTATTTCAGTGCTAATCAATCATTTCTATTTTTCGCAGGTTACCGTAGAATTCCGGAAGTAATGGTCCCCTTGAAAGTAACGTTAATTTTTTACCTTCCTATTGAGCTCGAAAGTAACGCCCCCGCCCTTTGAAAACGACCGGTCAACAGGGTTGCTGGGCCATCGATCTTAATTACCGTTAAATTCGTATGAACATTGCATTGGATAAATAAAACGGGTGAGTAGATATTAGGACACTAATATAATAGTCAAGCCGTGTACAAATCAGATAAGAAATTGTCTCAATCTGGATGAATTTTAGTACAAGAAGAGATATAATGTAACGTCACTGGAACGCGTAAAATATTTCAGTCTCCTTCTTGCCTATTTACAGTGAAAGAGACAAAAGCTAGTTGCGGCATAATACGAACTAATTTCGCTGTAACTACGAACATTCGGATCCTTTTTTATTACAGAGTGCTTTGTTCAATGTTACGGGTCCTCTTTGTGTGAACCCACTGCTGAATTACTAACACTTTTTAACCATCAGATAAAAAAGGCTATCCGAAAGTAGCAACCCTTTAGGCCTGCTAAATCCGAAAATAACGGCCCGAAACAGACTCAGACTTGTGTTCTTCAAAGTGGTTCAAAGGTCGAGCAGAGTTTCTGCTGAATGTTTTTAAAAGTCAGCATATCTTCAAAAGCAAGCGTCTTACAGTGCCGTCTCCAGTTAACGTGCTTACTACCCTGAATAAAATGAACAGTGGGAAATCGTACTGCGCGGTATGATCAGTTTGTCTAGACACGCAAATTGTTGACTCAGAATTTTGCATGCTGGTGCACAATTTGCGGAATTTTTTAAGGACTACACAGGGCGTATCTGAAAGGAAAGGCGTACAGAGAGGACAAAACAAGACCATATATCTCATTCACCAATGTTCATTTTAATTGCCTCTCTTGTAAGGCTGCTTTCGCTTTCAGTGAGAACATTTCTTATAATAAGGTGCTGATTGGCCAAGACTGAGAACACTTCTCGGATATTAGAGATAAGGGAAGCCTCGCATTCAAATTGTTGACTGTGTTGAATGCCCTTTTCATCCCTGCCAAATTTTGTGGAGTCTTCCAGTGGAGTAAGAGCATAAATTTTGCTTACACGGACACTAAGAAACTGAAATGTAGTGACTAGATCAAGAGGACTGTAAACATTTTTATTTAGTATAAACGCAGTTCATCCCACTCGAGATCACCGAGCCAATTGTTTGAGTGAGCGTGAGATAAAGCAACCCTGACAAGGAAATCGACCGCATCAGTATTTCAATAAATTCTGGTTTCAAATAAGCTTAGACGATTTCCGTGACCTAGCCAATACACCGCCGAGGAAGGCTCACTGGTTAGACTGAGTAGACAAAGCTGCATTCATTTCAGGCGGGGCGGGAAGCTAGTGGCTGAATTCGAGAACAGTTCTCGGACAAATAAATCGCCAATTGACTGAAACCGAGAACAGTTACGGGAATGCTAAAACAAGAAAGCTCTACGGCACGGAAATCGTTCAGCGACAATTCAATGCTGAGTCACCCTAAGAGAGCGCGAAAGAAACGATCTAGGTCAACCTTTCGGTCGCTAACTCGAAGTTGTCTATTCTTCTCTTCCGGTCATATCCTTTATGATTTTACCCTAGAGACCCCTTTTCGAAAGGGTAATGAGTCAAAACATACTCCAAAAAATTGAATTTATTTTTGTCTGAATTGAGTAAGCACTGTTGTATCCTGTTGCCCTGTATCACATAATAGTGTTCTTCTGCTAGCCATTTCGCATTTTGAACCGAATTTTCGTATGTTCAATCGTTTGTTAGCAAAATAGCCAGTTTGGTTTTTACTCTTTGTACGTATAATTAACACGTTGTTTGAATAGCAATCAAATACGTGCAAACGAAACATTGTAGTCATCTCTGGTCATTTGTCAACACGAACTCCCGTCGAACTCGAACCCGCATTTCTGGTTTCCCTTGAAAACCAGAATTCAAAGCCCTTTCACAGGCAAAAAAGTGTCGGCCAAGTTCGTTTTCCTACTTATTAAATTCTCTTGGTAGAGAGCACTGAAAGCTAAATTACTTGGTTTCTTGTGACACTGGCATCAATTGGCTAAGACTGAGAACAGTTCTCACATTTTACAACAAGAAGTCCTTTTGACACGCAAATTGTTCACTCGGAATTAATTGCATGCCGTTTTGATGCGTGCACAATTTTGTGGAATTTAAGGCGTACATGAAAGGAAAAAGGTCACAAAAAGAACAAAACACGACCAAATGTCTCATTCGACAAACTTTTAGCTATATATTGTGACGCTTATATAGCTGCTTTCGCTTTCTATAACACGGTGCCGATTAGCTACGACTGAGAATGGGTTGTTCCAGAAAAAATCCACACCCCCACGACGGATGGGATTCTGGAAATTCTCGCGGGAGGGGGGGTCAAAGACCCTGGAAATCCAGGCGGGAGGGGGGGTTGAACTCGAAAAAGTCTTCTGCAGGGGTCATTTGAACCGATAGCTCACGCGATTCGAACGTTTAGTTCGGTGACACTTTAGCGCTCTCAAACCCTGAAAATAGTAGAAATATTTTCTTCACATATCTCTCACCTGACATAAATGATAATCTTAGTTCCTTTGCAGGTCCTTTTATAGCAGAAAACGCGAACAAGATACTAAAGAAAGAGCCGTCGCAACGTTATTCCAACGAAGAGGTTGAAACGCCTGACACATTTTTACTCGTACCCAGACCAAGCGCACCACCGTTGAGTAATTTCACGTTAGCCCCGTTGAAATCTCGGTTGTTTCGTGTAACGATACTAGTAAAGAAAGTAAACAACTGATTTACTTTCACACCTCCGCACTTTGCATTCTTTAGGGTTTTTTTTAGTTTTTCATCCAGGTCTACAATTATCAGCCTACTCTGCCTGCTTCTCAGTTTTTTTAAACTTCAGCCGGATAATTCCCCTCTTAGTCGTAAAAGGAGGAACGTCAAATTCTAGCGTCTTTGTAACAAGGTTTGAGAAACGTAAAGGGAATGATTTTTTTTTTGCGCTAAGTAATTGCTCTCAAGTTTGCTTTGTCCCCTTCCGAGACCTCTGCAGCCGCAGTAGCTTCTGCTTTAACATTTGCTTATTACTTACGGTCACAGTTTATTAAGTTGTTACCTTAACCAAAAAAACAAAAACAGTACACATTTAACGACAAAGATGTGTTTATTTGCAAATGTATGGTGCAACAAACATGTACATAGTGTAAAAACAAAGAAAAACCTGTTACTTATTTTTTACCACCGTGACTATGTTCCCAATAATCTTTTTGGGTACGAAAGTACCTTGAAAACTTATTCAATTTTGAACTGTAAACGCTCTTAAACATGAACAACACTTTCACTAGTGAATAACTGCAGCGAAGATACTCTTTCTTGCTGTGCTCGCGCTGGCTTACAAAATTAATGGTAAAATTATTTCTGACGCAAACTTAGAAAGATATCGATCTTTAAAAAGACATCTTTGCATCGAGTTCGTAACCCCCGAGCAAAATAACTGTTGCCACTTTCTCGCTGTAATCACGCTGACTTAGTAAACTGTTGTATAAACACGAACTGTGATTAAATTGTTTTAAACTACCAGTCATCATCGATCACCTGTCTGGCAATGTCGGCTTCTTCGCTGGCATTAATTGTTGCTGGTTCCTCAGAGGAGTCTCCGTGCGGCATTTCAATTTCACTGCTTGCTTCAGAATTTCTTTTCTGGTTCTTTCTTTTTACCGAAGCAAGCGCCTGAATTCGCGAAGTGGTCAGAGCAGCAACCGATTTTCGCAAACGATCCTGTGCCAATTTCAGCTCTGTTAAGGAATTCTTTAGTTCTTCTTCTTTCTGCTTGATAGACGTCTTAACTTGTGGCGAGAGTCCTCGAGCGCGCAGTGCAGTAATCTCCTCGTTTATAGACCTTATTTGCTGGTCTTGTTCTCGTAATAAATTTAAGTTTTTGCTGACAGTTTTTGCCGATAAGGCCAATTTGTGCCCCGGAATTTCCTGCGACAGAGATTTCGCCAACTCTTCTTCTCGCTCGGCATCTCGGATGCACAGTTCGGTGGCATGCATTCGCCAGTGGGTGTCAATGATCCCATGCAGTTCTTGCTTAGAATATTTTGAAAAGCTAGGCGATGAGCACAACTCCTCCGCTTTCTCGTTCCAGAACCTATAATAATCTTGTCTTCGGTCTGTGGCCTTTTCTATGGTCGATTCTGAGTACAAATACACTCGCCCACGTGCTGCGCTGTAGTCTGCAGCTGAAGTCGTCGTCGTTCCAGAAGTCTGAAAGTACTTAAAGACGGGCTGTTGACGTAGACGCTTTGGTTTCGGGGTACTTAGTGTGCTCGAAGTCCTTTTCGCCGCCGACTCTGTTTCCTGAAGATACAGGTTAAGTGAATCTTCGTCATCATGAACGAGACATTTTCCTAGTGAGACAAAAGTTTCTTGTCCAGAGGCTACAGGAATACGTTTGGGCTCTTGTTTTCCAACGGGCTTTGTAAATATGTAGTTAAGGGGAAGAAAATCTTTCACAACTTGCAGGACATTGTTTCTTGTTGTAGCAAGATCGATTTCCTTTTGCTCGTCAGAAATAAAAACTTGACATTTCAGCGCTTCCCCGACAAACACGTTGACTTCGATATGAGATTTCGCCATGTTCTTTTCGATAACGCAAAGGTCTGGAAGTGAACACAAGTAATTTGAGGGTGATAGTGCTGTGTGTTGTCAAGTCTATTATGACTTGACCAGCTTTTGACAACTTTGAACGACCAATTAAAAAGTGAGAAGTTACGGTAAAAAAAAAATCTGTCACTTTTTACAAAGCGGCTATGATCGCGGCTATGATCGCGGGTTTGATCGCGGCTACAAATCTTGCCATGATGTCTATCTTTAGAGTTTTCCATATGGCTAAATTCCCAGATTTTTGGTGCTTTTTTTCTTTCTTTTCTACAAAAAGCTGCACACGAATGTCTTATGAATGCAACAATGCGCCATCATTTAATAACAGTCTAGTTAACCACAGTTGAATTATCAATAAACAATCAAGCACTGAATACGTAATGGTTGGTGAAATAATTTGAGATAGTTACCAAAAACTAATTTGTCACTCTAAGCGATGTATATTTTACTGGAAAAAGAGATGACCTCGAAAGCTAATTCAAGTAAGACAAATGAGTGTTTTAGAAACAATTATGCGGCTCATGTGCTTTTCCGAGTCGTCTGTAGCTGTTTTAGTGTAAGCACGCGGCGACTCAAGGTGACAAAAAAAACTTGAGAAATTTAAATATTTTCAGGTTCACGTGCGCACTACGTGATCATATGTGCTAAATTGAAAAGGACTACTTGTACTGATTCGCTTAGTCAAGCCACAGTAGGTCTATAACTGTATCGCAACAAATTTTGAGTAGTCAGTATATTTATAGCCATCTATTAGCGACATGTCTTCGCGAGTTGCTTCGAAAACGACTGTTGTACCACCAGTCATAAGCACTTTGGATACACCAAACCTGATGTTTCTACGAAAAGCAGACCGCACAACAGATCCATCTTTGATGAGAAAAATACCTCCGTTGAACATGTGCCAAAGAGTTCGCTCGGAGTTATATAAAATGCAAGAGGATGCATCGGATGAAGTTCAACAACAGTACAAGCCAGTTGCGAGATGGCAGAATTTTGGCACGTTTTCCAGGGATGACATTGCTTATTTTATACAGCAGTATCAAATTAAGACCACAAAAAAGGATGTGCAAGATGAAGAAGCGTGGCTTGATCAACTACTAACCCTGTGCTCTTCGAAAGCAAACGAATCATTGGCATCTAATGCGAGAAGTTTTATGGAACACATTTGGATGTCTTCGCCAGATTCTACCGTATTATCCAGCGGAATTACAGCAGAACAGCTAAGTAAATTGTGTTGTGATAGATGGCTATCGTGTGACATAATCGATGGTGTCTTTGCAATGATTAACCAAAGAAATGACACTCACTACTTTGCAGTTTGCACTGAAGCATTTATTCACTCAGTGCGAGCTAAACAGCGACTGTGTAATACTGTGACTAACAAACTACCACAATTGAAATACATTCATTTTGCACTAAACGTGAAACGAATTAATGATGGAAATGTTTTGGTGGGAAATGGATATCATTGGACCTACTTCGTTTTTAGTACTTCACTTGATGAACTCTATTACGGTGATAGTCTTGGTTGGAAGTTGCCCTCAAATCTTCTTACAGTTATGAAACCGGTGTTTGAAGCACTTTATACGTTCAGTGGAAAACCCTACACCAACCCTCGTTATCCGGTCCTAATGCATCAGCCAGGGGTAGCATTCGCCGAGCAGCACAAGTGTGGTAGTTCTTGCTTCAAAGCTTTTCCACTTCAGACATGTGGCTCCGCATGTGGTTTGACACCTGTTTTCATGGCGGCAATAGCTGGAAGCAGAGAAGAACTGTGGAAGCACATGATTAAAGAAAGAAATCCTAATCAACACGTATTGAAAGATGCGAGAATAATTACGGAAGTTACAAGAAATTCACCTTTACTGAGAGCAGCTATTATGGGTTGGTTTGTTCGCTCTACAGTTACGCTTGATGCGCATCTCATCCCTTCGTTTTCTATCTGTAACACCGCGGCAGGTAGTAACACAGCGGGTCTTTCAGCCACTAGAAAAACAAGTCCGTCAGAGAATAGTGCAGCAAGTCCGTCAGCTGCTAGCAGAGCGAGTCTGTCAGGCGCTGGCAAAGCGTGTCCGTTAGCCACTAGCATAGCAACTCCATCAGCTGCAAGTAAAGCAAGTCCGTCAGCTGCTAGCAAAGCAAGTCCGTCAGCTGCAAGTAAAGCAAGTCCGTCAGCTGCTAGCAAAGCAAGTCCGTCAGCTGCAAGTAAAGCAAGTCCGTCAGCTGCTAGCAAAGCAAGTCCGTCAGCTGCTAGTAAAGCAAGTCCGTCAGCTGCAAGTAAAGCAAGTCCGTCAGCTGCTAGCAAAGCAAGTCCGTCAGCTGCTAGTAAAGCAAGTCCGTCAGCTGCAAGTAAAGCAAGTCCGTCAGCTGCAAGTAAAGCAAGTCCGTCAGCTGCTAGCAAAGCAAGTCCGTCAGCTGCAAGTAAAGCAAGTCCGTCAGCTGCTAGCAAAGCAAGTCCGTCAGCTGCTAGTAAAGCAAGTCCGTCAGCTGCTAGCAAAGCAAGTCCGTCAGCTGCAAGTAAAGCAAGTCCGTCAGCTGCTAGTAAAGCAAGTCCATCAGCTGCTAGCAAAGCAAGTCCGTCAGCTGCTAGCAAAGCAAGTCCGTCAGCTGCTAGCAAAGCAAGTCCGTCAGCTGCTAGTAAAGCAAGTCCGTCAGCTGCAAGTAAAGCAAGTCCGTCAGCTGCTAGCAAAGCAAGTCCGTCAGCTGCTAGTAAAGCAAGTCCGTCAGCTGATAGTAAAGCAAGTTCGTCAGTCACTAGCGAAGCAACCCCATCAGCTGCAAGTAAAGCAACTCCATTAACCACTAGAAAAGCGAGTCCGTCAACCACTAGCAAGGCAAGTCCGTCAGTTGCTAATAAAACAAGTCCGTCAGCCAATAGCAAGGCAAGTCCGTTAACTGCTAGTGAAGCAAGTCCGTCAGGCTCTAGCACAGCACGTCTGTCAGCCACTAGCACAGCGAGTCCGCCAGGAACTTGCACAGCAAGAACGTCGAGAACTGGCAAAGCAAGCCCGTCAAGCGCTAACACAGCAAGTCCGTCAGGCACTAGTACAACGAGTCCGTCAGCCACTAGCGCAGCAAAATGTACAGCAAGTCCCTCTGTCACTTTCCCTGGCGATAAGTTACTTCCATTTCCCGGCATTTCTAAAAGCTTTTACAAGCAGCAAGGAGAAATTTGGGCTAAAAATAATTCGCGCAATTTAGAGCGAGCGGAAACAATTTGTATCAAGAAAAACGGCGAAACCATAGGCAAGTGCAAAGGAAAAAAAAATGGAACTCTAGAAGAGAACATTGCAGAACTGGAAATTGCCATATGGATCGAAAAAAGAGCTAAAAGAGTCGCTGAACTAAAAAGCATTATAGAAGTGGCCAAGGAAATAATTTCATGCCTTGTGCTCCCTACCCACAGAGCTTTTGACCTTTACTGGAGGCACAAAAATTTTCATCTTGGAACTGAACATAAAGGAGTTTATAGGGCAAGTGACACTTTTGACACCTTATCTCAGCACCTAAATATTGCTCAAGTTATTGTTTCCGGGAAAGCGTATTTATGTGAGGCGTGTAATACTGACATCACTAAACTTCAGGAGACATTAACCTTGATGACAAAGGAACATTTGGAGAATGCTTTTTACCCGGGCTGCGCGCGTCTCGCGCGGCGCCCGGGTCTTAAACTACCGACGATTATTCTTTTTCGTCGTCGAGTATCATCCACAAATGGCACTTCCGGCGTTTCTGCGCAAGCGCTAACTATTTTTAACAACAGTGATGCGTGTTGTCACGTACGGGAAAATGTCGATTCATCTTGTGGCTTTTGAAGTCTGAACAAACAATATGTTAAGAGAAGTGTCTATGCGAATGTTTGCAAGTTCAACGGCGAGAAGAAAGCTTTTAACATGAGTAAACTTAATGGCAGATGGACTGCTTCAGGAGATTGCGAGTAGTCTCTAATTTTGGCGACGGATTTTGGGGCCACGTGCGCGCGCGAAGTTGCGAGGAGACGCGACGCGAGGGGAGCGCCAAAAATTAGAGACTACAGACAAAGGGAGTTTGACCTTTCACGGCCGAGTGATTCGGAAGTGTAAATCTCATATCAACAGCAAGAATGATGCCTGTTGTCACGTATTGGAAAACGTCGATTCACCTTGTGTCTTTGAAGTCTGAACAACTAATATGTTAAGAGAAGTGTCTATACGAATGTTTGCAAGTTCAACAGCGAGAAGAAAGCTTTTAACATGATCAAAATTTAACTCCAGATGGATTGCCGCCGTGTTCCCCGTATCGGGTGTCTGGAGAACTCAGACCTAGAAAACTCAGACCTCAGACCTAGAAAACTCAGCCCCCCCCCCCCCCAAGTCTGGAAAACTCAGACCCCCTCAAAACTATACAAATTTTCAAAGTCAAATAAACGTGGACAAAATAAATTATCGCCGTTCAGTGCGCTGAAATGTTACACCGTCTATTTATCGCAGATAACAAACACTTCACGTTATTATAATCGGCTCCGGAGCACGAGACCTAGAATACTCAGACCCCCCCCCCCCACCCCCCCTCCCCAAACTGGAAAACTCAGACCCCCTCACAACTATACAAATTTTCAAAGTGAAATAAACGTGGGCAAAATGAATTATCGCCGTTTATGAGGGGTTTGAGTTTTTACAGTTTGGGGGGTGGGTCTGAGTTTTCTAGGTCTTGTGCTTTGGAGCCGATTATAATAACATGAGACGACAAAGGAGAAGTGTTTGTAAACAGTTTCACTCTGCTAATTAATTTTCTACTCACATTTCACCGAGACGTACTCCATTAACGTTTATGCGAAAAAATCCTACATCGTTCGATAAGCGTTTCCTTTCTCAAACAATTATCCATCGAAGCGAAAACAAGTGTGCTTAGTTTTTTTTTTTGGAATCAATACACTATTTTTATCACCTTGCAAAAGGATAAACCTCTGTGGCCTAAAGGTCACTGTTCTTGCCTGTGACACAGCTAACCCGGGTTTGATGTCTTTTAGCTTTTTTAGTGGTATATATCACGGGCTTTATTTTTCTGTTTCTCTTTTTCTTGTTCTTTTAGAAATATTTTTTACAAGTGTTATAATTACTGTTCTCAATGGTTGAGCTGTATTTTAGAGGAATAAATGTTGATAGGGGTCTAAAGAAATAGACTCCAACACAAGCTAAACACAATGCGTCCGATGTAAGAAAGACAGACTTCCCTCTATTCTTTTGTTTAGCACTAAGTTAGGGATACAATACTGTTTTTTACAAGCCCGGGTTTAGGCTAATTGTAGCCTCTTGTTCTTCTGAGGTTCGCAAGCGACTCAACAATTCCTTTCAAACAGCCTTAAGTTGTCTTGACACTAAAAAAGACAGAGACATTTTTATGGGAATTTTTGCTCATCTGACGAGTGCCACTACTGTAATGCGACTACGGACTCTTCAAAGCCGGAGAGCAATAGTGCGTCAAGCAGTAAGAACCGATTCTCTTTTCAGAAACTACGAAACTATGAAGATATCAGTCCTCTCTGTTCGCAGTGATATGACTAATAAACAGCAGCAGGAGTTTGAAAAAAAGAAATTGCAAAAACTATCTGCAAAATATTTCAAATCCATATGTGATGGTCGCGGTCGGAGGCTCAAATGCGAAGAATTTCCGGAACTCCCCGCTCTGCTCGAATATGCCTTTGGACAACAAGACGTTCTTGCAAGAGGTGGCGGGGGACTACAGGCGCACTCAAAGTTGTACGAGAATACGCTTTATAAAGCAATGGATAACAAAACAATAATGCGTGAGGCTCGTGATGTTATTTTCGCTTTGGCGGATGAAAACTTCGACGTCAGCCTTTCCTGTCTTTACACGTACACCATGAATTACAAAAAAGGCACAAATCAAGCAAAGAGGCATCATATTGGAAGAAATGTGAATGCAAACATATCGCTTCATAAGGCGCCCAGCACAGGAGACTTTAAGCATCCGATTAACGCACATTGGTCCACTTCACATGTCAATTTCATTTGTGATGAAGCAAATCAGTACGAAAGTTCTTGCATGATAGACTCTAAGGATGCCAAGTGCATTATCAATGGTGAGTTACCTCCTGTTCTCAAACCTGGAAAGACATGGAAAAGTATAGAATATCCAGATCATACCTTTGACCAATCGAGGAACAATGCTGTGACGCCAATAACTCACTTATTTTTAGAGTCAAAAATTTTACCTTTTAACACGCCTGCTCTCAATTCTGCCAATCTAAATATCCCAGGAACTCAAACAGAGGTTAAAGTTACGCGAACAGGAAAAGCTGTGACATTGATAAACTTGTCGCTTTATGAGCCAGAAACTGTGCTAAGAGTGTTTAACGAAATATTCTATCTCATGTCCATACCAGAACTGGGTGCGTTTTTTCGTAACCCAGAAACACTGCAAGTTAAGGAAGTTTTCATTTTTGTTGTTGA
Organism: Pachyseris speciosa; assembly: GCA_016490735.1. Classification (NCBI taxonomy): domain Eukaryota; kingdom Metazoa; phylum Cnidaria; class Anthozoa; order Scleractinia; family Pachyseridae; genus Pachyseris; species Pachyseris speciosa. The sequence goes on along the minus strand of JAEMWC010000167.1, from coordinate 613,268 downwards.
CAACGGTCCTTCAGAGGCACCTGCAAGTATCATTGTTCAGATGTTACTTGCAAGACTAGTCAAGTTTTTAAATCTGGACAAAGCTGTTCAGCGATCTTTTGCTGAGTACTTGAGCAAACGGAACTTTGTAGAGCGTTGCCATGCCGCAGAAAATAAAGCCCTTGAAAGGCATGAACCTTTTAGTTCCAAACAAATTAACCCATCTGCAGTTCCTGGAACCGAAGCCCACAAAGAGAACATGGAGAAAATGGCGACTGATGTAAGAGCGGCAATACATGGCACCATGTTTAACAAAGAACCAATTCGCTGCTTCCGTGGTGTTGGGGATTGTCTTGTTTTTGACGATGAAGAGGGGCTCAAGTACTTCTCTTCCCTGTGCAAAGATCGCAAGGAATCGTGTGATCTCAGTTACACTGCTGTCAAGAATGGTATATATGATTATCTTGTACAGAACTGGGGGTTGAAGAAAACTTCACAGGAAGTTACGCTGATGACTATCACTCCCTGAAGTCTGACGCATCGAAGAGCAAATATTCGGTGTCAGTCTATCGTCAAGATGACCAATGGCGTGGAAAAATGCAAGAGAAGTTTGAAAGGGAGCCGATTCCTGACCTCTTGAGGTTTGAACACACCCGGGAAATGCATTACCTCCCATACGAGGTTCGCAGAGATTTGCCTGTAGGAGAATGGGATGGAATTACACAACTATTTCTCCCCTCAGATATCCTTGATTTATCGCAGAAGGTATTTTACCCCAAGCCCTCTCAGGACATTTTATCGGCCATTGCATTCTTAGCATGGATTCCACTGCGTCAGGTAGAAGAATTTTTTACTTGTGCAAGCAAGCATGCAGAGCTATTAGCTGCAGAAGATAATTCCAAGGAATTTTGGTCCAAACATTCCCTCTTCGTCGAAAATACTCGAGAGGAACTTGTAGCAATCTGTACCTCGAAAAAACTTCTGGAAACAGGAAAGAAACACGAACTGGTAGAACGTATTGCGAAAGCAACAGAAGGAGGAAGATCTTGGACGGCTTCCTGCAACATATACAGTGGTAACCTCTCTGAAGTCCCATCGTCCGTAGCACAGTTGAACAAGCAGCCAGTGCGTTTTCTGCGTGCGGTTTTAAGATTCCATGGGTATTGTCCATTGGGCACAAAGGATGAACTTATTATTCGAGTTGGGTTGCTAAAGGGCGGCCAAATTCAAACTGCGTTTAGTAGGGAACGAATGGAACTAGTCACAAGAATTTCAATTCTAAGGGACATTTACAAGCTACTAGCTCAGGAAAAGGAAGCTAAGCCGTACATTCTTAAGAGTCGTACCTTTGGCTCAGACGGTGCTTGTCTTTCAACTAGAGACAAGTGTGGTCTCAAGAGAGTTGTTCACGACGACAAGCTTGAAGTGCAAGGCACCATAGGTGACATCCTTGATCGACTAGAACAAGGATTGTTGAAGCTCGAGAATGCAGCAGTTGAAAAAATTGGAAAATGTTTTAGTGGAAAAACTCGTAAAGAAATGCCTCCCACTCCCTCCAAAAGGAGGAAGTACCAGGAGAGCGGGGAAGCAGCAAAGCCAAGCAGAAAGTCAACCCGAGAAAAACAAAAACCAAAGAAATTGGAAGAAAGCTGGGTGGCAGAAGAGCGAGAACTTATGACACAAGTGGGAGCCAGGATTCATGTGCTTTGGACTGAAAATGACCTTGAAGGAACCAAGTTCAAACCAGGCTGGTACGAGGGGGAAGTACAAGAATACGATGACGATAACGATGTTATTCGCGTACTTTACAAAGATGAAGAAATGGTTACATCAAGGACCAAAAACCTCTTTGACTTGAGTGTTACTGTTGCGTTGGCCGACGGGCTAATAACCTTAAAGCGGGGAAAAACATAATTGATATAAACAAACATAACGAAGGGCCGGTGTAGAAAATTGCGTTAGTTTTTACGAGGTTGTGCTATATTGAAGTTATTTTTTGTATGTTACTCTAACTGAGAAGAATATCGTTCGTCATACAGTACAAATTTTACATCGAAATTGATAGTTTTGTTTACAACGTCAAGTTTGAGAAAGCAAAACAAACATGTGTCTCAATCCGCAGGAGCCTGGTGAAGAACCCATGCACCGGACGAATCTGTCGAAATCTGAAAGCCATCTGTAGCTGCGGTTTTATAATAATTCGTTGAAAGTTGAAAATATATGTTAAAATTTCGTTTTCGTGAATGGGAGCTGTTTCAAGTGCTTTTGTCTTAGATAGGTTCTTTAAAAGACACATTTTGTCTTTCCGATTTACTAACGACAGCCTAAAGACTTTTTGAAACCATGGTGGACTGACAAAGCTCTTCACGACACGAGTTTGAACTTTCCTTCCACTGCAGATTAGAACTACAGGCTCTTGAAGGTAGGATATGTGACTCAAATTATCCAGTCTTTAAGATATAAAAGAATTTGAACGGTAAACAAGTTTAGACTCGTTTTTCAAAAGACTTTGATCATGTTTGATTTAAAAGTTCTCGATCTTCAGTGGACGAGACTGACGTTATGTCTCCAAAAGGAATGACTCTTGAACTCTTTTGTCATGTTCTCTACCAATTGTATTTACTTTTGGACCATATTTAGCGCAAAGAAAGAACAAGGGAAACTGGTTTTTATGAGCTAAAAATGTAAACACTCGTTCGCGTTTTAGCATTTTTGCTCCTTCTTTTCTTAGTTCCACGCAACAGAATTTTTGATATAATTTAGCCAAAGCTTTAGAAATTAAAAAAGAACATCCTCTATACGTGATTGTGCGTATTTTCTATTAAAAATAAATTAAATTTCAGCCTAATATTTTTTTCCCGGAAATCCAGGCGGGAGGGGGGGTCTTTTGTCTTGGAAATCCAGACAGGAGGGGGGGTCTTGGGCTTCAGGAAATCCAGGTGAGAGGGGGGGTTAAAAAACGACCCCATCCGTCGGGGGGGTGTGGATTTTTTCTGGAATAACCCAATATACAAAGACAATTGAGCCGAACCTTGTCAAAATTATGCCATCGTCTTTTGACGCCAAGTGGCTGAGTTTGCGAACAGTTCTCAGCCAAAGAAAACCGAGAACAGTTATGGGAATCAAGTTAAAACAAGAAATCTCTGTGGCACGTACATCGTTCAGCGACAATTCAATGCGGAGTGATCTTGGGATTAATAAGAACCAGCCAGAATTCAAAGCCTTTTCACAGGCAAGAAATTGTGATTGTCGGCCAAGTTCATTTTCACTCGTCGTCCTCATGATCCACTTAAACAATCATAGGTTAGGTAGAGAGTAATGAAAACGAAATTACTCCTTTTCTGGAATGTAGAGTTCACCGACATCAGTCTATTGGCTAAGACTGAGAACAGTTCTCAAATCAACAATGAGTCCTTTTTCTACGATCGGAAAACACACGCCAATTATGCCATCGTCTTCTGACGCTAAGTGGCTGAATTTGCGAACAGTTCTGCGATAAACAAAACGCCAACTGGCTGAACCCCAAACAAAAAGCTATACAGAGCGCGATAAAATACGTTAGATGGGTAATTCCCTCTAAGATGCGACACCTTACTGTCCGGTTTGCTGTAAATATACTATTTTTTTGAAGGCTACCGAGACATGTGATGAACGGAGATCAGTGACTTGACGAACGAAGTCTGCACCTCAAACACGCAAGTGCTCATAACCTCGTTAACATGACACCTCGAAAGCCCCAGTTCAGTGTGTTTCATCATTTCGTAGTTTTCAGAAAAATTAATTCTTGCTTTTTAAGCGTTACATTTCAGCAGAATCTATTTGCTCCGTAGTCTGAAGAATTACTGATCATCTGTCCGCGAGAATAATCAGTTTATAAAGCTGTTTCAAGAGCATAAACAAGCGATATAAACAATGTCGATTGGCAGAAAACGACAACAGTTCTCGTTCTCAATTCTAAAAATATCTTGACCTAAATCATCCGCCGGCACCTTTCAATGCATGACACGAAATCGGGAATATTGTCCGGCGTGGTGGTTCGATTGGCAGAAAACGAGAACAGTTCTCGTTCTCAATTCTAAAAATATCTTGACCTAAATCGGCCGCCGGCGACCTTTCACTGCGTGACACGAAATCGGGAATATTGTCCGGCGTGGCGGGGTTGGCGCGCGCTCAGGATAGATTTCAAAGAAAGGAGCTTGAGGTCGGACCGAAGAACGAAAATGATTGTACCAAACAGTAAATTATCAGAAGAGACAAGGTATTCTCCGAGCTGCCGAGGAAATAGTTGAAAAGGCCGTAACGAAACAGTGCCTAAACAAGTGTGTGAAAATTTTGGCGCGAAATTCAGGGAAAATGATAACTCGCTCTTTCCAGATTTATGGACCAAAGAAAGCTCATGAAATGTGCATTTGGACGACGGATCGACAAACTGTTGGTAAGTTGCCATCTTCCTTATGTATACGCCTTATAGAAAAGTAAAATGAAAAGGAGAATTTCACGTTGTATGGCTCGCAACGCAATTATGTGGTACTGTGTGGTTTAATTGAAAAGTTTCCAATTTAATGTCGCCAGTACATATTTTATTTTTGTTGATATGCTTAGTTGAAGAACCACGTTAAAATTTCGTTCGTGTAGGTAGTCGATATTCACAAAGTTTCAACTCCGGTATTATTGATAAAAGACCATTGTGTAAACTCATTCATGCGTAGTTAATAGACGATGACAAACAGACATTCGAGAATAATTGCTTATCGGTGATTCACGACAGATGCTTACCAGACATGTTGTTTTCAATTCAGAATTCACCCGTTCTCATTGGTGGATACTGAGAACTGTTTCTAGTTTGAGAATGAATGTGATTTCATGCTCTCTTATTGGCCAAGGCTGGGAACAGTTCTCAGAGCGAGAAAAACATTATCAGTTTCCAGTTGAAAAGTGCATTTTCCACTTTGATATTGCACTCTGTTTGAAAATCAATGGCATTGAACTAAATCGATTATCATATGAAAGGGTATCTCAAAATAAGTACTTTCAGCAAGCTTGACCACGTTTGCTCAAAAAGTCGCTAGTTGACATGCATTTAAATCTTTAAAAAATCCCATACAAATGTCTCTATTTCAGAAAGTGTGTCCCTCCAAACCATACAGTCTCTAATTTTCACAATTTTCAAAAGTTTTTGTTTCAGCTCCCATTCAACTGAACAGCGTCAAAGTTGGCAAGGTGGCCATTTTTGAGATGCTCTTTCATGCAGTGTAAACAATTTTTTTCCAAGCGATAAATTTTAAAACTCATTCCCAGGCCCTCACTCGTTTAGAACATGGCCAATTGCCCGGATGAACATCACCCCACCCCTCCTCCAGCATTCACATGGAGAAAACTCACCCCAGCTAAGCGGTTACCCACCCAGGCTGACCAGGTAACCTGCCTTCACATGTGAATGCAATCGAGAAATAAAGAGAGATTGTATGGAGAGATTGGTAACCCCACCGAGGCAGGGTACCTCACCTTCCTGGGGTCTCCCACCTCCATGTGAACAGGCCCTTAGTGGGATGGAAATAATAATAATAATAATAATAAAATACTTATATAGCGCTATTTACATAAGAATGATCAGTAGCGCTTTACAATAATTCACTTACTTAAAAATCCTATCCAAATGATATGAATATACAATGTAAAATACATTTAAAAAATAAAAATAGAAAAATAAAAAATGTTCTAACCTGCCCGAAAAAGGTGGGTCTTAAGTTTTAGTTTAAAATTACTTAATGAATTAATATCACGCAACTCAGCAGGCAAACTATTCCACAAACATGGCGCAGCAGCATAAAAAGACCTGGCACCAAGCGTAGAAAGCATTTTCTCTTTAGGCAGCTCCAGTGTATGGCTGGTTACAGACGAGCAAGTTTTCCTTGACAAGTGTCATTGACAATTTTTATTTGCTCATATTCTGAACGACAAATTTTCTTTGGCAAGTTTTGCCTTTACAAGTTTTATTTGCTGGTGTGAGCGAACGAACAAGTTTTCTTTGGCAAGTATTCACTGTAGCCAGCAATTCAATTACACAGCGGACAACATTTTATTTGACAAATTTTCCTTGTTGACCCGTACAGATGAACAAGTTCTGCAATGTGTCAAGTTTTTCCTTGACAAGTGCACTTGTTCAAAAACTAACATGCTAGTTTTTGAACAAGTGCACTTGTCAAGGAAAAACTTGACAATTTTGCCTTTACACACCAGCAAATAAAGTTTGTCAAGTCAAAACTTGTCAAGGAAAACTTGCTCGTCGGTAACCGGCTTATGTCAGTGGCGTAAATGACACCTTCCTCACGCCAATCACATACTGTAACTATACAGTTGTTTGAGACATATGACTGCCGTCATGTAGACTTGTGTTAGTCATTTAAAACTTATTTTGTCTCCTCAGTTAGTAGAGCACCTGTGTTCGGCTAGAAATATTTGAGACTTTGTTAAAGTTATTATTATTATTCTAAGGTTACTAGCCTCCCTTGATTTTTCATGGGTTTACCATTCTGAATTCAAGCAACTGGTCCTTCACTGAGTGTCTGAACTGCATTGATGTCCCTGCTGTACATGTATGTGTATGTGCTTAAGACTGATTTTCTCACTATCAACCCCTAACCTTGTAAAGAAACATTGTCGATATTATTGTCACATTATTTTCTCTGTGTTTTTCAGCAATAGGACGAAATCTAATTCCAAGATACTTCCGCAGCATATTTGAGGGAGGAGTAAAAGAGCTGTACTACCACGTCGTGCAGCCAAAAGAGTCATTTCACAACAACACCAGTACAATCACACTAGATTGTGAAAATACAACAATGATAACTCATCATAAGACACCGGTCTTCACAAAGGTTTGTGACAGGCTGTATTTTGGATATGTGTCATTTACGTCACATGCAAATCAGTTGTGACCAAAAGTAAATTAATTTTTTTCTTGCCAAGGAAAATTGCAGGCTAGAAACCAGTGGTCCATTTTTAAGATCATCAGTATTCCTTTTTCAGCACAAATAATATAGTTGGTGTAATATCTTGAAGCATTACCTGATGGCATGCCCTTGTTTAATGTACACAGGTCTGTACAGAAGGTCGACTTTTACTGGAATTTACTCTGGACGATCTTATGAGAATACGAAACTGGCACTTTGCCATCCGGCATTACACGGAAATGATTCCTCGAAATGTGGTTGTTTCCAGCGCTCAGGATCCTAACTTTCTGGAGCAGTTATCGAAGAACATTACCAGACAAGGCATGACAAATGTCACGCTGAATTACCTCAGGGTGAGTCAGAAGAGATTATCTGTTTCATCAATATTCTCATAAAATCAGCTTGTTAAAGAAATATGGAAAAATGTACCTGTTTTTGAAGAGGTACGGAGTGTGATTGTTATTGAAGGGCTCCCTGCAAAAGGGGCGCATATCGCTTTTTGGCCTTAAAATTTAAATCTCTCTAAATTTGCTCCACTTTGGCATACAGACTGGTAATGTTGTCAGAAATGAAGTTATTCACTTATTTTTGATTTAAAGACGTGGTTTCAGTAAATGAGCATATAACTTGTCTAAAACTGAACCAGCTCAAAACAAAAGAAATTAACCATGCATCAGATCCTTTTGTTTCTGTTTCTTGAGCATTTGGCAAAATCCAGAAAAAGCTAATCCTTTGGATCCTATCCTTCATATCAGAAAATACATGCAGAACTTAATTTCTGAGACCATTTTCAGTGTGTATGCCAAAGTAGAGTGTGTTAGGAAATATTGGGGATTTTAAGGCACAAAAAAGTGATACATGCCTCTTTTTGCATGAAGGCCATCAATTTTAAGAGAACCAGAGACTGCTGTAGACATACAAACTGTAGAAATTCTATTGTAAAACAGGTCTAGCTTTGGGAAAAAGTAACATTGATTAATTGTCATATCTTCAGGATAATTTTGAAACACTCCACTCCAAAGACCATAAAATAGTTAATATGAAAAATAACGTGTTATTTATGTTTTTATAATTAATCATTGTTTTCCTGGTCTAGGCAATTTCACCTTGCACATAACTTTGGCAAATCTCAACATTTCTATTTGATTAAGAATGTGTTCAGAAGTGCTCTTTTAGCAACAGTCACAAGTATGTATATCAGTGCTAAGTGGACATTATCTGTTCAGGTACATGGTGTTAAGTATTTTACCAATTTTTATGGTAAGTGTCTTCTGATAAGGCGTTGTTAGCCTGCAAGCAAGCTCTCCCTGGGGGTAGAGAGGAAAGGAGAGAAGGAGAGCTTGCACTCGTGTCTCATAAATTTGAATTTCTGCGTCCAAAAATTGGATGCAAAATGCTGATTGGCTGATTTGAAAGGGCTAGACATTTGTATTCATGAAGCTTGCGAAAATTTCTCCAAACATCTGAACTATCCGTTAGATTTGAAACCAGAACAGCGTCTAGCAGTCGATAACTTACTTCATGAAGCAAAGATGTTCTCGCTGTTTCACCTACATGAATCGGCAAAAGTACCAGTGCACGCCGCTGCGATCTAAAATAATTGGTCACAGACAGTATTGGTTGTTTTCCCACTTCAAAGCATTATCAACAACCAGGTCCTGAAGCCCAAAGTATGGGGATGTCTGTTGCAATCTTTTCTTGGCAATCTTTCTTTCACCGCGGCTTCTATCTGGTGTAGTTTATACCAAAGTTGGCAAAGTTCGCTTCATCCTTGGTACAACATCCAAGACTTCATTCTCCACCCCAGCAAACTTTGCGTTTACCATGTTCAATGTGGCCACAATAAAGCTGAAACCTTGGCTGGTTTTTCTTATTTTTGTAGCTCACAGTAGGCAGACTCTCTCAGAAACTGAAGAGTTTTTTTTGTTGTTGTTGTTTCAGTGACGATTTCCCATCTTTTGCCATGCATGTGCCAAAGTTGTTCCTTCGTGTACTTTCTTGTTTGATGGAAAAAACAAATTTTTCTTTGCACTGATTGGCCAAATTTTGACAGCTCAGGCGGCTGGAAGCCACAGGGAGCATTAGGGATGGAATTCAAATTGCAGAGAGATTGTTGCAAGCTCTCTCTCTCCATTATTCCCTCCTTCCACCCCCCCCCCCCAAGAGAGCTTGCTCGCAGGCTAAGGCTTTGTTAAAAATAATTATTGTCCGATCTCCAACTTTCAGCTCTGTGTTATCTTGGAACCGATGCAAGAGCTCATGTCACGTCACAAGACATATAACATGAACCCAAGAGGTAAAAAATTAAAACTAAAAATTATTTTTTAATTTATTAGTTTTCATGGTCATCCTATCTTACCTTTCCATAGTCTTATTGTATCCCCGCATTTCACATCTCATCCCATTCTATTGTCTGCTTTCTGACGTTTTCTTTTGAGCTGCCTTTGTTAACCCACTGTAACTGATTTATTGCATAGAGCTTTCCTTAAAACTACAGTACATTCAAATATGCTAAAGCATGGGCTAAAAACTTTCTTTTTTAACTATCAGATTGTTTAAAGTCGACACTTTTCCAGAGATGGCAAAGAATGTGTGCCCCTCCAGGTAATACCGTTTGTTTTAAAATATACATGTAGTAGTGGTTACCTTTTATCCTTATTATCTTCTTGAGATTTCATGCCATCCAAAAAACCCATCATAGTTTTGTAGCACATAACCCCATAAATATGTCAGAATTTTTAGGTGATTTTTACAGTGTTTGTGAGGAAGAAGAGAAGGTGGGAGGGGAGAGGGATTGAAAGGGATGGTGAGAAAAATGAAGATTTTGCGGTGATTAAAAATTAAATTTGGACTTAAAAAATTAATGGACAAGCACCAAACAGTCTGCCCTCAACCTGACGGGCACCTGCGTTGAAGTGGACTATCTGAGTGTTTGTGTGTGCCAAATCACTTCTTATTCATTAATATCCAGGTATCCTTCATTTATGTGCCAGCTGTACTGTGGTAATAATGCTTATTTGATTCTTTGAAACATGACCTGTGTGAAAGCGATGCTAAATTTGTCTGAAGTTAATTCCACCCGATAAAGAGAATTCACTTAAACCAACCAATCAGTTAATAATTAATCAATTATTAATTGATTTAAAATAACAAGACTTAAATAATGATGTTGTTTGTTTGATAATTCATCTACCAGATCACATTTTATTGACAGAGTGTTATCCTGATACGCAGCTTTCATGAAATGTTTTGAATTCACTATTCTTCCATTATTTGTCTCAATAGTTTAAATGTCATCATCTAGTTAACAAAAAAAGAATCCTCGCTTGTGATCTGTTCTGTTGTAAAGCACACAGGAAGAGGATAGAGCATGAAAGAAGTGTAGAGGAAACACAAGAGATAGTTTAGTGTTTTCCCTACTTCTTGAGTGCACTATCCGCTTCCTAAGTGCTTTACAACAGAACAGATCACAGGCGAGGATTCTTCATTTGTTTCATAATAGAGAATTTCATAATTTCTGCATGCATTTGGCTATAATTTTTGGAAAACTTTATTTTCTAAATCCTACGAGTGGCATCAGCCGTGCATCTGTACTCTGATAAGGCACACTAAAACAGACCAATCACAATCCATGTTAGAATGGTTCAAAACATTTAATTGGTTAAACATGACCAAAGCTGTCAAAATGTCAAGCCATCAAAGTTCAAGTAGTTTTTTGGTCTAAAATCATTATCAAAAAGCAAATTGTTCAGAGAATTTGGCTGAAATTCACTAAAAAAAAGCTGTAAAGATCAAGAGCTAGTTTTAAAAGATACTTCGGAAGATGAATTTTCAAGTGATAAAAGGAAACGCAAAAGTGTTTTCTCATGAAAAGCTAAAAACTTGGATTGACTTGGATGGAGCCTGGCATAGCTGGATTGTGTGGTTGACAAACAAAATGATATTCAACGCTTCAAGGGTGTTTACTTAACCACAGCATCTTGCAACTCACCAAAAAGGTTCACAGTCCAGTTTACCATTAATGAGAGGAACGAGTAGCTCAAACTTGATGGAAACCGTTTGTTATGTTTAAACAGATGCATGTTTTAAAGTGTATGTGTATTTTTAAGTGGTGGAAACCTCTACAGGACAGGTGAATTAAATAAATCAAAGCTTTGAACATTTGGTTTAACCTTAATTACTTTTATTCAGGACTGAAACTCATATTTAAATCTCTTGACTGGATGTAAATAATAATCATGTACACTTGTTTCGGATGCAAATTAAAATTGAAAGTAGTTGAACTGTTTGTTTGTTTCCCTTGTGAGGGAATGAGTGTTTTTACTTCACTAGGCTGACTGTTTTTCAACATGCCTTAGCAGTGTTAAGAAAATTTTACCCTTATGTTTTAACACGTAATTGGAATGAGTTCTTGTAAAATTAAGGGTCAATATATCACTTGTGTTTCCAGAAGTTGCTGAAATTGCCCTCGTTGCTGCATGACTCTGACAATTTCAGCAACTTCTAATTCTGAAAACACCTGTGATATTAATATGATTCATGCTGTTATCTGTGGTGTTACTTGCAGAAGCATCTTCCAAATCCACTGAGGCTAACAGCTCATTTTCATACTCGTTTACTAGGTTGTACAAGACATCTGAGTCAAAATAAAAACCGATGGAAAATTTGGTCTGCCAGTTTTCATTTGGGTTGACTCGATGGCGTGAGACTGTAGCTCGCTGTGCATTTACAAGTACCTTCATAAAGCACACTGTTTTAACCAATCAGAGCGTGCATTATATCAAAACTTTATTATAACAGTAACAAAGTTTATTATTTATCTTGTCTTATGTATAGTGTTTTATAAATAGTATTTGAGTATTTTATCCATTTAATGCATTACTTGTAGCTGATGAATTGTCCGTGGGTAAATAAAGACTATCTATCTATCTATCTATCTGTCATAGACTATAATCAGGCTGATATGATTTGGCAGCCCAATACTCCAACGACTCCAGGTAAGGCAAATTACATACTCAGTGCATTGTCCTTACTGTTGATCAGATGATATCTTTACAGTGTACTTCATCTGAAAAGAATATTTAGACTGCAAAACAGTCAGTTTTACTTTTCTTTTCTTGAAGGTGCAAATTGTTGCACTGCGTGCACGAACCTCACATGCTCTCACTCTGTTTTCACCCTCGTTCCAGCCCTTTCACTTGACGAGACCTTGCAAAAATATGGCTGTTTTGCAGTCTAAAAAGAATTCTCTTGGATTATGTTGTTGAGATGAGGAATAATCTGCAAGTGGCGTGGACTCCTTTATGATCACAATAAATCTTATTCGCATCCAACTGTGGTTTAAAAAAATTGAAGTAGACCTCTGACTTTGAAAAGTAACTGACAGTGAAAAAATCTTGTGTAATATAGATTATTGAATCCATTGGCCTTAAAAAAGTGAAGGAAAGAAAAAAGATTGGTCTTTTGTGGCCTTTCTGGCTTCTGTTGTGAAAGGTCTTCTGAGAAGTATTCTGAAAAATCCTTGGCAGATAACTTGGGAAGGCCAGCCGTAGTAATAACAATTAATTTTACTGTCCACATAACCCTTTTTGTCCTGGACTCACATGGAGTCTTCGAAGGTGCTCTGAGCTCATGAAACATCTGATATACTGTATACCTGTTTTCCCTCAAGGATCCCCTTTTCCTAAACTTCTTGAGAGAACCCTGACTGGGCAGCCTACATCAACAAAAGGTTAGCCTATGTTCCAGTCGTGATGGAGTTTTACTTCAAGATGCACTCGGTAGCTCTTGCTTTTTTCCATGAGGATTCCATTGGTGCAATTTACAGTTAGTATGGCATTTTTAAATATCCTGTTTAATGAAAAACCAGGTACACAGATGGATTTTCAACACTGCCCAGAGGGTACATGTGTGGCATACACTGTCCACAATGCATGCAAACCTTGCAACTCATTAGCATTAACGGACTTACAACCCGATGACATTAGTATGGGATACCACATGTATCCCACACAAAGAGTGAAGTTTCACAGAGTTTTCATAGGCGTCTTTAGCCATTACATACACAGTGCTTGTATAGACTAATATCACACTTGTTGTGAATAATAGATTTGCCCGTCCAGCCTCGTCCACAAAACGAGCAAACACAAAGGATCTTAATCCAATGGGAGCTAGAACTCATCCTGATGATGAGTCTGGACAGGCAAAATCTATTGTTCATCAGAAATGTGATATTGGTCCACTGCATACATTTGTCTGTAAAAATAGCAATTTTTGATTATTTTTTTTTTTTCATTGAGATTTAAGGATACTTCTATGAAACTTCAAATTTTTGCTAAGTTTTCTATGGGGAATCTTTTCCTGTACCTTGTTTTCATTTTTCCAGTATTTGAAAATGTCATACTAATTTTGGATATCTCTATTTGTATCGTCTTTACATTGCTTTGATCTTCCAGTCAAGGGTCACATCTTGTGGTTAAACTCTGTCAGTAAATTTTAATAACAGGATTAATGTCATCTTGAAACTCGAGAGAAGGACTGGCAAATGTTGGGTGGAAACATAAAGAAAGAATATTATGATTTAAAAAATTTTGTTTTGTTAAAGCAACCTTCTAAGTCAGAAGTTGTACTGCTAATGTTGATCTCCTTTCTTGCTCATACAGTAGCTCGTTGTTAGTCACATAACATTTTTAACACAGGCCATTGGAGTGGACATGGTTGAATTTGTGCCTAGATGTTTGGCAACTGGCAATTAAGACTGCTATTTGTGCGGGTTATCAGAAACTACACAACATGATTCTACATATGTAAATGCTCATGAAAAGGGTTAGCGATGAACCATTTTTCTAGCATTGGAATGTACTTTGTTCACAAGTGAACACTTCTGCGAGCACTTTCTTCTGAGAGCACCCTCTTTTTAGAGTGTGATAGATACCATCTTATTACATGATATTAGAAAGTCGTGCTTAGTTATAACTAAAGCATCTACTTCCGTGGTACTTTTTATAAGCAGTGAAACTACTGATAATTCTTTTTCTCACAGCAGAAACTCCACGTGCACCAAGGACGAGGCGGAAACGCAAGTCAACAAATGCAAATTCATCAACTCCCAACACAGGGATGAATAGCACAACAAGTAAAAAGAAATCTCCCAGTACGTCTGGCTTTACCCTAGCAACTCAAGATGTCATGGTTGTTGGAGAGCCCTCTCTTATGGGTGGGGAATTTGGGGATGAAGATGAACGGCTTATTACTAGGTGAGTGCTAATGTTAGTGGCATTTACAGTTCATTTTTCTTAATTTGAAAATCTGCAAAACCAAGGGGTTTCTGCTTAGTGTAACAATTTTTGGACATTTTAAAGTGAGGCATTTTTGTATTTTGACCTTTTATGCTTGTTTATACAGTACAGTTTTCTAGTAGTGCAGTAACTCAAAACCAACTCTGAATTAATTTTGCTGATCATAGTTCAAGTTAACAAAACAATAAGCAAACAGTATCGTTGGAGACCTGTAGCCAGTTTAACCAACCCCCGCCCCCCCCCCCCTCCCTCGCCGCCCACTCTTCCTCTCTGCAACCAAAACTATCACCACCTCAATCCCTTTGAATTCAGGTGTGCATTATTGAAAAATGTCACAAATAGCTCTAGAAACAAACCAGCCATGCTGCAACAGTGCTTTCTGAAAGGTAAAGAAAGTAGAGTGTAACAGATAAGTTATTTTTGTCCACTAATGTTCAAAACACAGATTGGGTTATGAAGATGGCAAAGGTGTTTTTCCTGACTTCTCTTTGGTAAGTGTAGATCTCCCTCACTTTTAAACCTCTGACAAAACAATTTAAAAATGAATGAAACAATTCCACACACACACCGTTGCAATTTTTATTTTCTTAAAACATGTTCTGTAAAAGTAATAAAAATTTGAGGGATTTTGCAAGAAGTCTGGAAAGACATTTGCCGCAAGGTCTTCCAGGTCCTGCGTTTCCTCCCATAAGTTTTCCTGTGTTGCCGCTAGGAGCATTTAGTTTGACTTTTGTCACAAATTAGTTTTGTCAGAGGAAAGTAGGAGAGGGAGGATTTACCGAAGGAAGCTCAGAACACTTGCATTAACCTTTCAGATTTAAAACAAATTAAATTAGAATTTATAATAATAATAATAATAATATATAATAAATAATATTTATTGACTTATATTGCTCAAATATCAATTAAAAATTTTCATCTGCGCAGTTAGGTTAAGAGGCCAATGAGGGGTGACTCTACTGTGTATATTGTTTGCCCATGTTTGTTACCAGTGGCATTTATTTGTTTCATATCTTGATCGGTTGCTGTTTGTGTCTTTTGTGATTGGCCAGAATAACAATTACACCAGATTGTGTTCTACAGCTATTCATTCCAAACCACTCTCACACTGATGCCATCTTAAGATTTGTTTCTCACAGTTCTTAGCAACGACACAATGAATCAATGATTCATTGTGTCGTTGCTATTTGTTGCCTGCCATGTCTAAAGTTCTTTACTCAACCCACCATGTTTTCCCCTACCATCAATCATTGTAGTGGATTTGATAGTAAATATAAAGTTGCATGTACATGTAAGTCAGATGTCATGTCCTATACACTTTTATTGGTGGATTTCACCTGACATTAGGGGCCTTTAGATTTGAATATGAGTACGAGATCCAGTACAAGTATGACTTTCAAATTTCAAACAGTCACCTCCCGTCACTTTTTGTTATTGCTTACCAGCAAATAAGGCGTTTATAGAAACAAAATTTATGTACAGAGTGATGAATGATGTTAAGCGTGCAAACCAGATTTGAAAACTTGTACTAGTGGCTGCTCAATCTTGTACTCGTACTCAAATCAAAAGGTCCCTATTGTCAGCTTCTGGTTTTTATAGTCGGTTGTCTCTTACTGTTAAACCAAAAATGACTGATCCTGGTAAATCTCAGAGTTCCCGTGTAATTGAAAGACAGCGGTAATAGGTTTTTGTCTTGAAGTGTAGTATGGCAGTAACTGTTAATGGTAACTTGCAACTTTTATTCTGTGCTACTAGACCATGCTGTTGAGTTGGGATTCATTTCTGTGTGCTTTGATTGTACATAGTCTTTATCAAAACCAGATTAAAAATATAATAAATCCAAATGCAATCAAGGATTCCAGTGTTCAGCAAATTATAAACATACTTGTCTGATTATTGTTCTGCACTGCTTTTTGTAATTAAAAAATTATTATTTGGATTTTTCAACAGAAAATTGGTACTTTCCTTCACCCCAATACTGGAATTTTTTTTTTATTTCTTTATTTATTTGGCTACACAAAAACGTTGTGTAACCTTGGTGTCGATTAAATTTCCTTTTTCCTTTTGTTTTTGTAGGCTGGAGAACACTCAGTATGACGCAAGCAATGGCGTTGGTGACAACGGTGACTTTGGTAACAGTCCTATGAGTGGAAGTCCAAGTCTTTGGAGCACAGACCGAAAACCAAATCAAGATGACAATCCAGGAGACTGAGGAACTTCTATTGGACATGGGTTCACCACAGAATTGGCATGGTCATGTATGTCCCAGCAGATGCCTCCCTTAATGTTGCCTTGTGATCTTACATACTGTAAACCTGAGGACGTTTCAGGACTGATGCACAAATGTCATCATGACTTCTTGCCCACAGTTCGTGCTCTGTTTAACAGAGTTTAAATGTAGAGATTTTAAGAGCCAGGGTTGTTTAAAGTTATTTATGCTGTTTCTATTGATATATTGATACACTGGCCAGGTATCCTTATTATATCCAATTTTTATTCACAAAAAATACAGACATAAAGTATTTTCCTTTTTTTTTTCTTCACATGACAAAAAAAGTCTTCCATTCATGAAAAACCATGAAAAACAGCTCAGCCAAAGTTTTGCTAGGTAAAAGCATGACTCTAACAGGAGACAAGCAGATGCATAATTAAGGCATTGGTAAACACCCAAGAACTTGTGGCTGTTGATTAGCAAGCAGTGCCTGGAAGTGTGTTTCAAACCAGAAGCAGTACTTGTGTCCCATTTGATAAAAACTGCCCTGCTTTGAACAAATGAATCAAAGAAGAAAGGGAAAGGGTTGGGAACTAATCTCATACCCAGATCTCCCGCGGTCAGTTAGCAGGAGTGGGATCTGAGCATGAGAACAGCTGAGGACCATCTACTCTGATAAATACACTTTGCGTTTATGAGAGTAGCCATTTATTGTCTCCCACCCACCTTTTTTTTTTTAAGTTCTTGGAGATAAGCTATCCGATCAAAGTTTGCCGATGCTTTTAGGAGGCTTCAAACTTGGATCGGTGTTCTTGACGGCATGCTTGAGCAAATTGCACAGCTTATCATTTATACCCAGGAAGGGAGCATGTCTTAAAATGTAAATAAAGCTCCTAAGGCGGTCTCCTATTCGCATTTTTAATGGATAGTGAATACCATCCAAAACATCAAGAGTACCTTCATCAGGCAGTGGTTTCACACTTGTTTTTATAGTTATGTTTTGGGGACAGTGAAATAAATACTCTTTCTACTGGAGTGATTGTGCAGTGGCCTTCAAAAGGTTTACATGTAGTTCGCTCAACTTTTGCGCTGCTAAAGTTAGCTCATTGTCAGGCAATATCAGACACTGCATCATTTCCTTTGGGCAGTGAGCTGTTCTAACACTGGCTATTCCTCTTACCCCTTGCTTAGCACCCGTTAAACTCCTTTCAAAATTGGTTTGTTGCAGTTACTTTGTGCTTAGCTTGGATCCTTAAAAGACCGCTCCGTGGTACTTTAGAGCTACCCTCTAAATGCTTGAAAACGTGAGTCCCTGGGAGTACCGCTATGCCCCAGTTAAAGCGTCTTACTTTAGCTACTTCAGGCTATACCTAAAAGCGGTAGCCTCGCAGCTCCGAACGCGTGAGCGTGAGTCAACTAGGGAGGTCCGGGAGGTCCACTGGGATTAGACAAACAAAGAAAATTACTCTTAAATGATGTAAGCTCTTTGTTTGTCTAGTCCCAGTGGGTTGTTTGCGTCCCAGCATGGCGTTTTTGTATCACGTGACTGACATCCTGCAAAGGGCCCATTTGACTTAGTCTCCTACGCAGCCGTTCTTTGTCTCGTCACGCAACGCTCCTCGCGTGGCGAGGAGCGTTGCGTGACGAGACAAAGAACGGCTGCGTAGGAGACTACATTTGACTTGGTCAGACTATGAACTAAGTAAAGTATGGAGTCAGTAGAGCATAAGGGTGCTAATATCTCGCTCTCAAACCGTAAGAAAATGCTGATTTTTAGCAAGGAGGTCTTTTTGATCGTGTTCTTTCTGAATATCTGAACAAATCCCATAATTTCACAAATTTAGTTTTTGTGACGTCATCACTTAAGTACCCTATTACATGTACGTACCCCAAAGAAGTTCTCGGGTGATAAAACTCTTTCAATTTTTTTTAACATTCGAACGTACCCGAACTGTAGAAACCTACAAGATTATAAAAGGACACTCACCACGCACAAATGAGCTGAGAAAGTAAATATTTACAAATGAACTGTCAGGGAAAAGACTGGACTCGGTAGTTTTATCGTTTTATTCTGAAAAGCCCTTTTTGGACGAATAAAGTATGTATGAATGTATGTATGTATGTATGTATGTAAGAAATGTTACCGCATGCAAAATTTCTTAATCTGGTCGAATGCAAGGAGTCAAGGTTTAAGTAGAGTTTGAGGTGAAACGCAGTTCTTCGTACAAGCCGTTTGACGAAAGCTTTTCTCGTTGAGGAAAAAAAAGAAAACTTGAACTTGGAGATAAAAGACGGATCAAAGGATGTTTGCTATCAAGCTGAAGTGTACTTGTGTTGTTGGTGGATTAACAAAAACTGAAATTTATTCTGGTTGTAAACCATTTAATCGGAAAACCGGTTGTTCGACTGTTGCGGTAAATGGAACGTGTCAAAAACCCAAATGAAAATTTTCATGAGTCGCGCGTGTTCCATTTCCCCAAACTTTCCCAAAGGTCGAGTCGAGTCCAAGCCGAAAGGCCTGGAACTTGTAGAAACGCACATTTCCGTTTGGGAATTTTAGATTACCTTTCAAGAAATCCCATTTCCTCCGGAAATTTTCCGTTGGGCTTCCCATTTACTTTCCAACCGAAATTTCCGGATTTTTTTTGGTAAATGGTAAACAACCTCCGTTCCCATCCACACCATTCAGATCCAGTAAAACTCGACACGTCCTTTTATTTCAAACAAATTATGCGGCCCTTTAATCAACAACATTCGATATTGCATTATTATTTTAAAAGAAAAATTTTCGTCATCAAAGTAAGAAGCGGTACAGACGAATTCTCATTACAGCGGCAAGAATACTAAAAACGCAAACGCATACTGTTACTGGTAACGAGTACCATGTGTGAGGCTCCGTGTTGGAATAATACAGATAAACCATTAATATGTTCTCTATCACAAATAAAACATTAGAGACTAACAAAATTATTTTTAAGGTTTTATCCTTTTCTTGGACCGATTTTCCAGCCGAGCCGTCATCTCTGATCCAATATAAACACAATGCTGCTGGGATCGTGAAACAGTTTCCACACAAAGCGCCACAGCCAGTGCGGTTACAAACGTCCACTATTAATCGGGTTAAAAGCATGAAAATAGAGTGAATTGTCACTACCATTATTATCCACCACTTAAAGGCGACCGTAAAATACGTGATGGCTAACAAACGGCTGCTCAGGTGAAATAGTTGCGATATATAGAGCAGAATTTTGACTTTGATGCTGACGTCGACCTCTACATATCTACGCTCCTGCAAGGATAGGACGGTCAACAGTCGCCACTCGTCGGCAATGATGAATGTCCAAGCTAGACTCAAGAAAGAAATTATTACTGAAATCACTTGAATAAACGATATCTGTTCCTCTTGAACGCTCATGGCGTACAGCTGGATAATAAACTGGGGAGACGACTCGAGAACCGCCTCAAAGATACCGCTCCACGTAGCATAATACATCAGATCTTTGATTTGTCTCTGGCTGTCCGCATCCAATTCATCTCCTCGCCACAGCTTCTTAAAATTCCTTAGACACAAAAGAAATGCTCGTAGCCTTGCCAGTGCGACTGAGAATGGATTACAGCATGCACAAGCCACGAGTTTCGCAACATCGGTAAACCTAGCCATCGTGAACTGCCACCAGTAAAGGATTGAAAACATCAAGCTGGGAAGAATAACAAACGTGAGCCCAACGCCAAACCAGGTCTTGTGACCGTTGCGGTAAAATTCTGCGAGAGTAATAATGTCTGTGATCGGGTCAGCAAATGATAAAACAGTTCCCACAAGGAGTAAGATAGTGTCTTTCCATTTAACCTCGATCTTAATACCGTCGTCGCCCATTCTGGGGTGGATTTTTGTAACCAACTTTGCGGAGGTGTTGTCTGTGACCCGGGTGATATAATTTCTAACAAAAAATTTCGTGCCAGATCCTCCACGGTCCGCAAGTCAAGGGTATTCATGCATTCCGTAGTTGAGGGGGGTTAAATGCTCCAGCCAATACAGCAATATTTACTCAGTTGTTTTAAACAGATTTTACTTTCGTAAACGTCGTGACAGTAAATTTAACTTTTCAAACTTACCGGTTTTTAAAATGCTTCTACTTTTTAATTCACGAAAAATATACCAATGCAGGGCTCCTGACCAATGGGTTTTTATTGTGAGACGGACCTTAGCAACCTTTTCAAGTTCATAATTGATATGAGTTTTAGAATCTTTGAAATGTGGAACCAAATATTTGCATGGCTTTGGAGAGGAAAAATTACGTAAACTTCCCAAAACTAAAATTTGTTTCATCCCCTGGTAGAGCGGTGTCAAAATTCCGGTTACTAGAAAAGAACGTTTTTATACACCAAATTGCCCTAAAACTCCAAGGGAAGATGTTGAGGGTTGCAATCACAGAAGACTTATATGTATAGGTAATCACATGATTTTGACCGATTTGGCTGAAACTTGGCACAGAAGTTGGGTGCAATGAGATATTTCAAAAGCCAATTTGGCTCACTTCTCTGCTCTGACTTTTAGTTTGGGAGTTTCGGGGGTGGGGTGGGGGGGGGGTCCTCATCTTTTGTCCTTTGAGCACCAAAAACCCAGCCTTCCAGGGGACATTTTGAAAGTGCCATAAAACCCAATTGGTAAATTGTGCTTCCAAATGAATTTGACCATGAACTCTACTATAATAGAGCTTTCATTTCGTACATGTAACTTTAACCTCGAGGTATTGCACAGAGAGGAGCCTGGGGCTAGAGTTTGGCAAAAAAATGATGTCAAAATTACAACCCCAAATTGCCATTTTTCAAAAAATCAGTGTATCTACCTGCCTTCTTGCATAACTTTCGTACCTATACCATTATTTACTACGGAATCCGCGGTGGCTCAGCCACTTTTGTTTTCATTTTCATTTTGGTTTGCATTTCTCTTCGGCGTTTTCATTTTTGTTTGCATTTTTGATTTTATTTGCATTTGTATTTTTTTGCGGTACGCTTGCGGTTTTAAGTTTCGTTTCGTTTCTGTCATCAATTGCCAAATCAGATTTCATTGTCATTTTGATTTTTCAATTTTGCTTTTCATTTTGACTTTTTCGTGACATCAAAATTAAAATGGAGCACAAAAAGTCCTAATAAGGAAGGCTATTATCGATCATGAGTGGGTGATGACGTAGAGTCATAGATCAAACTAAGGTCTCTGGGTCTCAGTTCCGTGCATGACTGACTGAGTTTAATATGAATGTCGCTGTGGACGAGGTGGTAGCGTTCTTGAGAGATCTCTTTAGGAAAAATAAGACTAATAATGTTATGTAAAGTGCGTGTACTGGAATGTTTCAGTTGGTTTAAAATAAGTGCGCGTGTCAGGATAGATTGCTTGGCAAATCTCATTCCGTTGTAAATGACTGAGATCGAGACAGCAATTATCGATCAGCACAGTACAAAACCGTTGGTATGGAAGAGATAAATCGATGACGTGTTTTCCTTATGGGACATTAGTATATTCCACACAAGTGAATAGTGCTTTTCGCGCGCTCTGACTGGTTAACTCAGAGGTGATTAGCAAGTACTAGTCACCTCCGAGCAGCTGGCGCGCGAGATTTTACAATTCCGACAGCTTGTCGGTATATTGTCACGCATAAAGTAATGTTTTGGTCCGCTAATTATTCAGCTTGTGTGGTATATACTAAAACAATTATTCACCTCGGTGTCGGTGAAAGTGGTGGATATTTACCTTGCTGCTTCGCGGCTCGGTAAATATCCACCGCTATACACCTCCATTTCGGTGAATAATTGTTAACTAACCAGAGAGGAAATTAACAAGTTCATTGAACATGCAAATAATTATCACCCCCTACAATAAAATTCACTGCTGTTTCTGACAAAGAAACGATCTTCCTTGATACATGCATTACAGAGGAACGAGATTTGCCAAGGAAGCTATCCTTGACACGCGCACTTATTGTAAACCTACTGAAACATTCCAGTACACGCACTTTAAATCCTGTCATCGTCCCGCGGTCAAAAAAGGTTTCGTCAAGGGTGAAGGTCTTAGACTACTAAGAACTAATTCTTCAGAGGAGACTTTCACAGAAAACATAAAAAATTCAAACTACGCCTTCAGGCGAGAGGCTACCTGTACAACCTTATCGATAAAACACTCTCCGAATTCAGATTCTCTGATAGAAAGATAGCTCTCAAAGAAAACACTGGAGCGCATAAAGAAATACTACCCTATCAGGCCTGCTACCCTATGTAACGCAATACAACCCATGTGTGCCAAACAACAAACGCATTCTAATGGATAAATGGCATCTCATAGAATCACAACCTAAACTTAAAGAAATGTTTAAAGAACATCCTATTATTTCTTATAAAAGAGGCAGATCTTTAAAAGACCTACTAGTTAGAGTTAGAGCCAAATTGTAGTAGCTAAATCTTGTAACACTACATGTGAAAGGTTACTACATTCATGCGACACGTTTGTGGGATTTGTGAATGGCCTGTGATATTATTGTTTGCTACCATAAGTTCTTGATCTCTGTCATCACTCACTTAAGTTGATGGATAATGGCCTTCCTTATTAGGAAGTTTTACTCTCCATTTTGATTTTGACGTCATACATAAAGGGTATTTGCTCTCCATTTTAATTTTGACATCACGAAAAAGTCAAAATGAAAAGCAAAACTCGAAATGAAAACGAAACTGATATGGCTAGTAATGACAGAAACGAAACGAAATTTAAAACCGCAAGCGCACCGTGAAAAATACAAATACAAATAAAAAAAAAAGCAAACGAAAATGAAAACGCCGAAGAGAAATGCAAACCAAAATGAAAATGAAAACAAAAGTGGCTGAGCCACCTCGGATTCCGTAATTTACTTTAGTGACCCAATTATCAAAATCAGTTGAGAAAAATTTGGCTTATCAAGGTTTGTTGAATTTTTGCCACAAACACTCCATGCCCCTCTAAGGCGATTCAAAATGGAATTTTGAGCATAATTCATGCCATAAACAAACAAAATTGTGGGCATGAAGCCCTTATTCTGTATTTGGTAAGTGAAAATGAATTGTTAAAGCCAAATCAGTTTCATTGTTTAGAATTACCCCGACTCTTATCGTACAATTGCTCTTAAAAGGCCTTTGATTAGCACAACAAACACCCTGATTTAGCAAAACACGGGTTAATGTTTTCTTTCAAAACTTAGTACCCATAAAACAGCACAAATGATGAAGGCCTTACCTAGATATAACGATCTTTTTATACGATGCTTGAATTTTTCATTGATTTATATTCAGTTTCAAGTCATAATTCTTCTCCTTTGATTGCTCCAAGCATGGAAAATCTCCATATTTTGTCAGGCCTGATTTTTTATATGATTTTTATAAAGTTAGCTTAACAAAAACGTTCGTTAGCGTATAATCTATGTCTGTTAACAGCCTGCATAGTTCTTGTAAATCCCCACCAGAAAAGGCGCATCACCATGCATACATAGATATATACAAACATACGAGCTGCAGTTTATAGCAGTGTCGATGTGACCCGTTATTTCAGGAGTCCTTTAGAGCGGAGTAAATGAAACCATCCGTCAAGAAGGAATGCACAGTTAGAAGAGCTGGATAGTAAAACAAAAAGCTTTTGTTGCAAATACAATAGCCAAACGAGGCCTTGCATTGAGATGATGTATCAACTGGCCCGCCATTTTGGACATAGGAAAGAGTGGGGACTGGACCGAGTTCCCATTCTTCTTCCGCTTCGCGGGTGTTTTGTCGGTGTAAGAAATTCGAGGATACTTTGTTCCTTTGGAGGGGTAAGTGATCAGTGCGGTGCCACGTCATGGGCTGCGCACGAAACAGGAATGGTTCCTTTGTTATCGTGCGAGATAGACATGACTGAATGGTCGAAGGAAAACTGTACAAGGGGTCAGGTGCGTCTGGGGCAAGAGGAAGACCGGGTCATAACAAAGCTACAGGTGATTCAAAATATCAGTTAGGGATCATACACGCGAGTGGACGATATTTTACGATTTTGTCGTCTCAAATTGTTTGTTTGTGACGAAGATTTCCCGAGGTAATCTACTTGGTTCTTGCGAAGAGAAACTAACATTCAACAAATTGTTCATAGAAGTAAAGTAAAGTAACGTATTTTTGTAAAGTAAAGTAAAGTAAAGTATTTGAAAGGGCAAAAGGGTTGACTAAAATCCTAAATTTGAAAGGTAAAAGTACAGTTATTTTATCGCAGCAATCTCGTGAAGCAAAAACAACGATAACAACTTTTTTTCGTCTGCTTGCTCTGTTTGTTTACGTGCAGACGCTTATCACGCAATCACAATTCGAGCTTGAACCTCTACCGTTTTCCTATATTTGCTGGTTTCGTCGAAGAAAATTCTTTGCAAACATGCTGCATCGAAGCTTTTCGATGAAGTTGACATTTTAAGCGAGAAAATGCCTTGTTTCACGGATAACATTCTTGGTTACAAACATTATTTGGATACATTTTTTAATTACTTATAATTAGTTATTTTAGTATGTATATAGAGGTGGCATAATTTTAGGAATCTTATACCCAGTTTGAAACCTACCTCAGATTTATCGTTGTATGTGGGAACACATGCTAGTGAACTCGTTACACCCCTCAATCCTGAATTACTTACGTTAGACACGGTATGTTGTTAACTTGCGCATTTTGCTCTAGGATAAATGTTGTCATCCATGCCATAAAGAAAACGCACCATCACGTGTAAAAAAAAGTGTCTAAAGCATTCACCGCAAGAGGCGTGTGAGCAAATCCATGGCGGAGGGAATCTACAGGAACACTGGCGTTGTCGTTGCTATAGGCTCTGGTAAATATGTTCTGTATCTATGTTTTCTTATTTCTGCCCATGATACCCAGGGGTGGCACTATCCTTCCAATCAGATTCTCGTACTTTCCCCTTTAAAAAAAAAACTCTAACTGGTAAGGACTAGCAATCAAAACTCAAAACCAGGCGGATGTACCTTGCATTCACTACCACCAATTAACGTGCATGCTAAAACACTATTTTTTGCGAAACAACCAGCTCTTTCACTAAGAAACTAAAGTTGCTTTTTTGTATTGTTTCCAAGCTCGAAAACCGATCGTAATTTGCAAGCCCCTAGAAGGTTTTCTGTAATGCTTCATCGCGTATGTTCTGATCATCCTTTTCCTTGTACCCTTTTAGCCATTTGCAACTCATGCCGAACTCTAATTGTTGATGCTCCAGCCACCCGAGCTACTGAGAGACATGAAGATCAAGTGACGAAACTAGCCGGCATTCGTTTCAACACCAAAG
>JAEMWC010000167.1:562500-585000 GCA_016490735.1 Pachyseris speciosa | reverse complement strand
AGCAAATAAAGAAAACTTTCCCTGTTTCAGAGTGGGTTGAGGTACAGACTGTCTGAGGATACTTTTCTCGGCTGGCTTCGCAGCCGAAAAGGGACCTCCAGTTAGCGAAGAGGAGGTGAAGACGAAGCGCTGGAGAAAGAGGATTAGATGGAGCAACTAGCCGAGGTGGCTGAACAAGAGATTGGCCTCAGGCACCCTCTTGTATATGATGATTTCAATTTTTGTGATCTCTCTGCCAAGAGTAGATTAGCCAAGGTTCTGGAAAAGCAAAAGCTCAGTCAGCTTCAGTCATTCTGCGAGTATTTTGACGTGGAAATTTCTGGTCGGGCTAATCGTAAAGCATCGTATTACGAACCTCTTATACAATTAGCAAATTCCTGTGATTGCTGCAAGTAAATAATTTTTTTTTAGATTCTTCGACTTAAACCAATCAGTGAGTCAGTTAAGGTTGCGCGACTCGTCGACTTGGTCCAGTTATCGCACTCTCGCGTCCAAGGTGATACAACACCAATCACATCTCGAGGCGTTTCATGACTTTGTATGAGGCGTTTCATATGAACATCAACACGAAAAAAGTTTATCATCCAGCTCTCCTAACTGTGGATCCCTTCTATGGTTTCACTTACTGAGCGATAAAGTATTTGGGAAATCTGATGGATCGCAGGTCACCTAGACGCTGATCACTGCAGCTTGTATGTACACTGTATCTACGTTTGGTCATGATTCATTACTGATGCAAGAGCTATTTAGGGTATTAAAACGTCAGACAAAGATTATCTGTTAACGATCGTTTTTGCTGAGAAGTGGTCATCTACGGGAACAAAAATAAGAGAATAAGCTCAAACCGAAGTGATTAACGTGATTACATCAAGTTATTACCTAACGAGCAACAACTTAGGAAAACAAACAACTGCCAATAATGTTTCAAATCGAATAACGCTTAAGACTGTTGAAAATTTGTACATAACATCTTACAATCCAGTTTTACTTACAGATCGTATTGCAGCCTTTTTTTGTTAGTCAACTGCTATAATCTGTGAGCAAACTTGGTCAGCGCTTTTTAAAACTGAACTTTTGTGATATTTGAGCAATGGTTTTCTTACAGTCATACGCGATCATGCCGGGTGGTCGCTTACGAGAAGCGGTCGCTATGACAGAGTCGACTGTACTAGGTTTACAAAGAAAAAATTCATCCTTTTTTGGTTCAATCAAAGGTCTTTTAAAAGCAATTGTACGATAAGAGTCGGGGTAATTCTAAACAATGAAACTGATTTGGCTTCAAAAATTCATTGTCACTTATCAAATACAGAATAAGGGCTTCATGTCAACAATTTGGTTTGTTTATGGAATGAATTATGCTCAAAATTCCATTTTGAATGGCCTTAGAGGGGCATGGAGTGTTTGTGGCAAAAATTCAACAAACCTTGATAAGCCAAATTTTTCTCAACTGATTTTGATAATTGGATCTCTAAAGTAAATAATGGTATAGGTACGAAAGTTATGCAAGAAGGCAGGTAGATACACTGATTTTTTGAAAAATGGCAATTTTGGGCTGTAATTTAAACTCTAGCCCCAGGCTCCTCTCTGTCCAATACCTCGAGGACAAAGTTACATGTACGAAATGAAAGCTCTATTATAGTAGAGTTCATGGACAAATTCATTTGGAAGCACAATTTACCAATTGGGTTTTATGGCACTTTCAAAATGTCCCCTGGAAGGCTGGGTTTTTGGTGCTCAAAGGGCAAAAAATGAGACACCCCCCCCCCCCCCCTGAAACTCCAAAACTAAAAGTCAGAGAAGTGAGCCAAATTGGCTTTTGAAATATCTCATTGCACCCAACTTCTGTGCCATGTTTCAGCCAAATCGGCCACAACTTTTGGCCCCTGGAACACTTTCTCAGACAATGACACTTAACCAATCTAAAACCGGATTTTGCGATCGAAACTTAGATTCCCCGTTCCATTTATGGCGAAACCAATCTTAGATTTTCGTTCCATTTGACCTCCTCCAGCAAGGAGAGCAAAGCGAGCGGCATTCTCAGAAATCCCGCGCGCCTCTCGCTGTGTGAATGGATCTCTTTTTCAGATTTTTGTTCCTGCTAGCAGAGAAATCTGAACAATCTGGATTGTATAAATCTGAAAAAGGATTTCCTAAAAGGAACGAGACCTAAGAAAATTGCACGAGCCCTACGGGCGAGTGCAATTTCTGGTCTTTGAAAAAATTTACAAGAGTTTATTTATTCCAAATTGCACAAGAAAAATCATGTGACTACTTGTTAATAATCTTCATGAAAAAATTGCGAGATAGCCTACCATAATTTTGCAGAAGCAACACACGTAACTTATTCATCACGCGTTCAGTCAAAGCAACAGCTTTATCAAATGAATGTTTTTTAAGTTTTTTAAGCCGCAAAAACCGGCTAAACAGTTATAGGTTATAGCTATAAGCTACTTTGTTCTTCAAGTGTCTATCAAGCGCTGTAACCATTACCTTCAGTGTAGCAGCCACTGTTTTCGCTAGCAGCTCATCGATGTAGCTGAATTGCGCCATTCAGAGGCCGCGTTTGATTGGCTTAATTTCAGCGCCTTTGTTTATCAACCAATCAGAACTGGCTCAGTTTTTTTATCTTTTTTTTTTTTGCACTGTATTTCCTTTTTCCTGCACTGAATTACCTTTTTTCTGCATCGTGTTTCCTAAAAACTGCATTTCTCTTAGCCATTCAGAATCGAGAAAGTATATTACGTATAGTATTAATCGCGTTAAACTTCTAACCCAAAGGAACATGCACTATCCACTGGTACATGACTTCTAAAGTATCCCCAGATGTCCCGCGTGTCTGGGCCGGGAAAGTTGCAAACAACCAGTTAAGCTTCCTACTTCGTTAGCGGCACCTCGAATCAAGGTCAGGAAGTGCGGCAGTCACGTGCACTGAGGCAGGAATTCTTCGGTTGCTCCTTCCTGATTGGCCGATTGTGTGAGATGAAACTGACCCGAAAATGAACTGTGTGGAACATGACTTAGACTTTTGGTTTTGAACGAAATGGTGAAAAGTAACTCTGTCCTTTGTGTAGTGCGAGTAGCGAGATTGCGGTTTTGAGTCTCTTACAATCACAAGTTCTAATTATGTGAAAGCCTATGTCAGTGGCTGATACGGTTCAGCCTTGTGTCGACCGGACGCCACGTTTGTTTGTTATATTCTCATTCATTACGTGAAGAAAGTGGGAAGGACTATCAAGTTTATATCCAAGTGGGAGAAGTCTACTGAAATCCGTTTTAATTCTTGGCCAGGGACTAGTTTAGCTAGACTTTCTCAAAGTCCGTTTTCGCAACTCCCTCGCTCGCTCGTGACTCCGTCGCTCACTCCTTCGTTCGCTCGCCGCAGTAAGAAGTCGACTTGTGTGCAAGTCTATAGTTTAACCAGAATCTCAGTTTATAGCTAGCAGTGCAAGATTTTCGTTGGCGTAGCAGCAAGCTTCACAGCGTTCAAGGATACCTCATAAATTAATGTGGTAAACTGAAGCCACTCTTTGGGCACTAAGGCCATATCACATTAATTTGTGAGGTATGCTTGTCACTCCAGCCACATCCTACAAGCTTTAAATCTTCACAGTGTTCAGGCAAACTGAAGAATATTTGGTCGGTAAGGGTAACCAGACTGGCGTAACTTAAGCTTGAGTTCAGTATAAGCTTGTGTCCTTTCTTTTTCTGACTTATTTCAGAGAAGGTCGTATGTTTTGGTTCTGTTCATCTTATGTTTAGTTTGATTGCTTTTTATCACTTGTTAAGAAAGGGGAATAAAAATTTAATTTTTGACCTTACGCTTTGACTAAAGTCAATCTTGAGTCGGGAAGTTCCTTGTTACTTGCTTGTTTACGAAGGTAACCTCTGCGTTTTAATATGTCGATGAAAAAATTAGCAAAGTTAAACTCACTACCTTAAGCTTTCTCGGTGAATACAAATAGGCAAACTCGTTTTATCTACACACAAGGAGACATTTAGTGTTACTCTTGAAAAAGGTCATTTGATCCCGAAAAGCAGCGACAAAAACTGGAATATTTCAGAAGCGGTCTTCGTTGTGGCCGGGGAGAGCCTATTTTTCCAGAATTGAACAGATCACAGAACATCAAAAAGAGGTTCTTACATCCACGAATACCGAGAAATGCTGTTCATTTTTTCGCTTATCCTCAGTGGTGAAATACCGTAAACGCTCTTAAAGCCCCCGGGGGGCTTATTTAATTTTTCAGGTCTCATTAACGGGGGGGTGGGGGGGGGGGGGGGCTTATTTCAAATCTTAAATAGTTTTTCTACTTAAACAACTGCAGTAAAACTTTATTTTAATACAGATCAGCAAACAGTATTATGCGTTTGTGTGTATATTTGTTTAAAAACAAACCAAGTTGGCCGCATGAAGTGGATTTTGTAAGAGCGAATAGGAGGGACTAATTACAAAAATAGAGCTTTTACGGTAATGAATGTGTTCTTGAGCGCGAGCATTCGAAAGCGCGAGCAAAACACCACAAAAACGTCACAAACGGCAAAATGTAAAGTTTACCATAAAAACAATCAGTTGTATGCAGCTAGCATAGCAGTTGTATGCAGCCAGCATAAACGCTTTCTAGCGTGAAAGTTATTCGTTCGTTGTTCGCTTGAACTGACAGAATATGTCAAAACTTAGAGAAAACGTTACAAAAGACAAGATCGCTTCTGATCAAAATATTTTTAACAATGCGACATCGCTTGGACAAAAACCTCGAAAAAGAAAGGTGGAAAGTGAACCCATTTTTCCACGAAAGAAAGCTCGACTGGACAAGAGAGTGAGTGATAAAAAGTCTGATAGAAATCTTCATTAGAGTAGGACGACAGACTGAGCTTACAACATTTCAGTGCTGTTTTAATATTTGAAGAAAATATCATATGAGTCGTTTACAACTGTTTGCTCAAGTTGATCGATATCAAAATAACTTAGCCTAGTTTTTGTTTTGTTTGCTTACAGCGCTGGTTCAGCGAACTTCCTATAAACCGGATCAGAAGTCAGTCCAAACCAAAGAGGTACTACACAATCTTTCAAGAAAATTATTTAATGTAATACCCGCACATTTGTATTGAATATTTTCTCCTTTTCAGTCGTAGCGAGAAACTAAAAGAGCTAAGGGACGGGTGCGAGACACAAAAGGATGTAAAGAGAGGCAGCAGCCTCGAGAACTGTTCGGCAGTGTTAAGTTACGCGGTAAGTAATGGTTACGATTTGAAAATCTGAACGCAAATGATGTGTCTGACTTCTTCGTACTTCTAGGAAATGAAAACGATGAAAAACAATTTTTGACTACATGTTAACATGGAGGAATAACATGGCAGAATTAGTTCCTTGTATTTTTTTGTTTTAAAAAATAGATCGAGATGATTTGTCCACCGCGACTCTCACTTATATTTTTTATGATCTGAATTCGACGCTTAAATTTTCTTACTTACTTTTGTTTATGCGTTCAAGTAGACTGTCTGTACCAGAATTTAATTAAGACATTGTAAAAATTTTTTTCAAAACTTGACTACTTCAAAGTACGAGGCGACTATTCGCCCCGCGGATGGTTCGATTACCAGCGAAAGTTGCCAAGTATGAATGAATATTTTCATATCATTCCAGGGATGTCCTTGGCTCGTGAACGAGATAAAATTTACATTATCAGCGGGCAGCCCACCCTTCAGCCCAAGCCATGGTGTTCAAGAGGAAGTCCCAGTTCAAATAGCAAATAAAACACCGGGTCACATACAGAAGCTAGCATCTAAAGGTAATGACAATTGTTTCTATTTGATGAAACTGCTGCAAACTGGCGCAGAGTTCAAATGTTATCACGTAGGTTTCACCGAACTTGAAACCAGCAAAACGTTCGTTGGGTAATTGTTGAAAAAGATTATGATTGTTTAATAAAAGTTATCGAATATTTCAGCAGTGTGACCTTTTTTCTTCGCTTTTTTTAAATTCCAGCCGAGTTTGCGGCTTATGAGTTCGGAAAAGTTCTCGGAGCTGGCGGGTTTGGGCTGGTACTGTCAGCGACACGAAAGCAAGACAACAAACCGGTAGGTTCAGAGCATGCATAATTCAGACTGTCAACACTTTTGCTTAGTTTTACTAGCAAAAGCTTCACTACTGAGATGGTTTCCGCAAGCCCAAACAATAACCTGATGCGAAGAAAACTAACCCAGCTTGTTTCATTAATTGTCAGATGGCGCTGAAATTTGTGCACAAGAGTTCAGTCAGGGAATTTAAAGAGGTTGGTAAAATGTAGTCTCTTACGCAGCCGTTCTTTGTCTCGTCACGCAGGCTGCTGAAAACCGAACCACATTCCTTTCCCGACTATTAGCCAATCAGGATCAGCCTTCCATTTTCTGGAAAGTGTACACGCCAATTCCTCAGTTCGGGGTGCATCCAATCACAGCCTAGTTTATATCGGTGTGCAGCGTGCACAAACAATGGACTACAGTGGAGTGATAGGAAACGGTTAGCGTTTTGTTTACGCTTTTACTAGGATAGTAGATCTTTACCAGTAATTGCACTTGACTTTGTTCCCGTGTAAACGAGTTTTCTGTTGAGGTTAATCGGGGATCAAATGAATGTGACAAATTTTTTTTCGGGACTTGTCATATTTTGATTTGGTAATACACTCAACACGAGATTGTAGGCTGCGTGTCTTTGAATCGAAGATAGGAAGCCAGGAACGTAAGTCATAGGCGCCCTAGTCCCGCTTTTAGGAGTCAATAGGAGAAAAAATACGAGCGCTAGCTTTGCCTTTGCCAAATTGCAGGGATTTAGATGCTTTCGCTCGGTCAGTCACGGAAACGTTTTCGCGGACAGTCTCTCCATCGGGAATATTTCGTATCTCTTCTGTAGCTCGTAGGAATCGCTTTGCTCTTGGAGGTTCCCTTTTACTGAAGACTTCCTCTCTTTCTCGTTGAATTTCTTTTTACGAAGCCCATGCATTGGAACTTTGTCAACCGCTTGTAGCAAACATTTCTGGGCCAGATTACAGAATACCCGACCACATCATTTACAGATAGCGTCCACTGCAAATGAACAATTCGCTGCTGTTTGAAAAACACCTCACATCCACAACGATTGAATGATTTGTTGACAATTGAGTGAACTTTTGCCTGTATCAGTATTTATCGTGATTTGCATTGCCGACGGCGATGATCACGTATAATTCTTAGGAATTGTTCCATCCGTGACCAGAGTCCGTGACATCGCTGACAGAATGAAAAGCACGCTGTTTCCTCTGACGTCATTGTCATTTTTGTGATACCTGATTGGTTAATTCGTTACACCGCAAACACAAAGGGAAAGGAATGTGGTTCGGTTTTCAGCAGCCGTTAGTGGCGAGGAGCGTTGCGTGACGAGACAAAGAACGGCTGCGCAGGAGACTAGGTAAAATGTAACTCATACAGTTACCCAAATCAGTTGTAACACTATTACAGATAGAACATGACGCAGTCAGTTTCACTGTCGACTGCATGGGTAAAAAATGATGTGATCCTGCGTGCAGAAAGTCTACTCTGCAAAACTTCATTCCTGCCATAGCAGGAATGAAATCTTTAAAACTTCATTCCTGCCGTAGCGGGAATGAAATCTTTGGAATTTAGACGATATGAACAATCACTTTCATTACTATACAAATGTGTTAAGGGAAATGGGCCTAGTTATATTTCTGATTTCTTTAAGTTCCGTCTCTCGCATTATAACTTAAGGGGAGGAGGTTGTAACCTTGTTCAGCCTTCCTACAACAATCAATATTTCCATAATTCTTTTACTTATAAGGTTACTCATCTATGGAATAAGCTACCTACTTATGTTAAACAGTCACCCAACTTAGGCGCATTTCATAAAAATTTGGAGTCTGTTAATCTTTTAAATTTAAGGACCAGCTGTCTATGCAATTACTGTCAATCATAAATTTTTAATACTTGTCACTTTTAGGCTTGATCTGTACGTGTTTACAACTTAATGATTATCATCTAGCTTGTTGAAAGTTGGATAGCTCGTAAATAGTTAACAATTTCATGTATGTATCCTTTATTTAATTCTTATTATTGTTATTATTCATTTAATTTTATCTCTTAGTTTTTATTTTAGTCTTGCGTTTTATACATGAACCCTTGGCTCGGATACCGAGGGCAACCACGCAATGACTTTAATAAATTGATTGATTGATTGATTGATTTATTGATTGATTGATTGATTGCCAAACTGTCTAAGCTAGGTAAAGCGTCTCTCATCCTTTTCTATTGGCGGATAAACAAAACAGACTTCCCGTAGCCTGCCCAGCAAGCGTTTCCGTGAGGTTTCCAAGCAAAGAAAGATCAAACAACGAGATTTTACGATGTTCAATTTTTTGCTCTTGCCCCATTTTTCGAAAATCCAGTTGCTCCGTCTTTCCTTGCTCGGAAACCCCACGGAAATGTTTGCCGCGCAGGCTAGAATTCCCGCGGAACGAAACCGCATTTCTGTTGGCTCAAGAACAGCTAGAGATATCACATATTTAACATTAAATTTTGAATGAAATGTTTTCCATAACATTGTAGTAATTTTCATTAATCAATTTTGGTATTATTCTTTGCTTTCCGTCAAGTAGCTCACGTAGAATTTCAGATTTTTTCTACAAACAATTTCACCATGTATGATTCATTATCGAAAATTCTAGCAACAGAAGTGTTGGAAACACTGTATATTCATGCTCATTCAACTCCTTTGTTACAGATAAACGGAAAGGAAATTCCTGCAGAAGCTTATCTTCAACACCGAGCGGAAAACCAGCATGTTATCAGCATCTATGAAGTTATCGACATAGATGATTACTTTGTGTACGTGATGGAAAAACCTGATAAATGCAAGGACTTGTTCGACATCATAGCTGAGCGGTACAAGCAGAACAAAACACTCACTGAACAAAAAGTCCGCAAGTATTTCTCTCAGATCCTCCAGGCCAACATCACCTGCGAGGAAAATGGCGTTCTCCACCGAGATATTAAACCAGAAAACATCTTGGTCGATATGAGCACTGATGAAGTCAAACTGATTGACTTTGGTCTCTCATCCGAGGTCCAAGAGCAACCCTTCACACACTTCAGAGGTAGGAAAGGTTGAACATTTTTTTAATGCATAATTTTGCACCAAGAATTTTAGTCGAGTCTCAGTTGCCGCGAAAAGTTATGCCTTTTCTTGGTCACAGTCAGTCAGTCAGTCAGTCGGCTGGCTAACCACCAGAAAATCTGCTTTTACGTCACTCAGTTAGCCAGTCAGTCACGGTTGGTGCCCGCCTTACGATATTTTTTTTCTAATTGAAGTTAGGGACACCCTACTATTACACCAAGCGCTACCCATACCTTAGCGTGCAGCGTCTTTTCTTTCAGGAACACCGCATTACATGCCTCCTGAGTTTATACAAAACAATCAGTATGACGGGTGTCAAGGCACAGTATGGCAGATGGGGATTCTGTTGGTGGATATGCTATCACCTGTCAAACCAGCTTTTAAACATGAAACTCATGCCCTCACCATGCAGCCCAACATACCACAGCATATCACACCAGGCAAGTCACTCTTTTTACGTTAAAATTTTTAAATCTGATCAAAAAAGTGATTTCCAAAAAGGAGAAATGACGCCTTTCGGATGATGTAGTAGTAGAACCAGTGGGCGCTTCCCTTGTTTGTTACAAACATGGTAGGTTCTCTTTTGATCTCAGTGATCAGATTGGCCAAATGATCATAGCCCAAATCTGACCAATTGGGTTCGTTCTTTTGTCATCTCGCAGTTTTAGCAACGACGACAACGACAACTGACGTCATTTTAAAATAGGACTTCTCGTGTTTGTAACTCTTTCGCGATTATTTTAATTTGTTTAACTTGGAAAATGCTGGAGAGCTATCCAGGGACTAAATTGCAACGGACGGCGTTTAAAGTGAGGATTCACCGTTGTGAGCTCACGTTCTCGAGAAAAAATAAAATTCGGTCATTTCACTTCCTTGTTTGGCAGGGGACGGCAAAGTAATGTACCAAAATGCAAAACGCGCGTACAGAGCCATAGCTTTTTGCTCATGAAACCTATTGTTTTGAAGCGTTCTCGTTGCCGGCCTCGTTGCTAAAGCTCCCTATTACGACATGTTAACGAACGACTAAGCAGGACTAAGGGCTGTGATGTCATGCACACCGTTAGCGAATTGCGAATAGCCCCGAATACCTTAACTGTTGATTTTGTCGCTTCAAATGCCATCACTTCATAAGTCCAGTAACTTTATTATCATGAAAGGTGTTTCTTGTTTACTTCATGTGGCGTTTATTTGTTAATTCTTGTTTTTATGCTATTTAACAGAACTGAAGGACCTCATTTATTCTCTGCTGAACACAAATCCGTCCAATCGACCAAGTCTTCGACAAACTCTTCAGCATCCATGGTTCGCCATGACGAGCTAAAGTACCTCATCAGCGCTTCCATCACCAACGAGATCTATCTACCGATAGTTTTCATAGACTCTGTGAATAGAATTATATCTGCAGCTTAGATGTAAGGAATAGTTCTTAGTTAGTTGTCCTCAGTTCTATAAACTCTAAAATTTTGTACAATGAGTTAGCTTTCAACAAGAACACCGGGTGGCAAAGACAGACAGAGATCTTCAGACTGTCAAGAGTTATAACAATCAATAGCTAACACCGTAAATTGAAACAGTCGGATAATCTTAGCGCAAAAGGCTGACACTTCCTTCAGTTAGAGTGTCCTGAAGGAGGGCAATTCTAATATTATGCATGAAACGTGATCCATTGGCAGGAAAGGTTTGCTCAAACTACGAATTACTGACATTAACAATAAGAGCAAAGTTCACGAACTTCCCAGTCTCCTTAAATGTTTTCACTTGTTACGCACATAAACAGCAACCGTTACGGAACCGAAGCAAAAGAGCTTTCTGATATATTTCAGGGAAATATTTGTCCCTAGCAAACGCGTGTGTGCCCACAAACTAGAAACATCACCAACTGGAATTGTCCTCTATAAGGTGAACTTTCCACTTGTTGTACACTTATAGAAGATACAAGCTCTGTCTGTCTTTGCCAGCCCTGGACAAGCAATTTTATTAAGTAAAAGTATCTTTTAATAAAAAAATAAAAAAAAAGAAAAAAAGAAAAGAAAAAA
The DNA here is from genome assembly GCA_016490735.1 of Pachyseris speciosa. Classification (NCBI taxonomy): domain Eukaryota; kingdom Metazoa; phylum Cnidaria; class Anthozoa; order Scleractinia; family Pachyseridae; genus Pachyseris; species Pachyseris speciosa. Next base: position 573,822 of record JAEMWC010000167.1, on the reverse strand, counting down.
ACCAGTATTACTATTTGGGATTAAAACAGGGGATTGAGATCAAATTTTCTGTTTCTGGGTAGGGAGGGGTGAGGGAGCAAAAACTAAATTCTGAAAATAAGCAAGTAAGTAAGTTTTTAAAAATAAGTTTTTAAAATAGTTGAATCAGTTGTAATATTTATTGTTACTTTGAAAGACAATTATGAACAGCGTTCTTGATTTCTTGCAAAGAAATATCCTATCTTACACTATATTTTTAATTCCATTCTTGTCTATTTTTCCTACCAATTTTTTTTGCCCTCATTTTGTGCAAATGAATTCCCTAGTCATGCCAGTATAATATGTTACATGACCATTCAGCTTGATTCTTTTAAAATAATCTGTCATATAGTTTCCGTTTTCTTTAAAATACCGCTATATTGCTTTATTTTGTTTCGCATACTTTCTGGGAAACTACATGTAATAAAATAAACCTTGTAAATAAAATATCAATATTTTTAGTGTATTTTTTTACTGTCTTCAAAAATATTTAAAGCCATCCATAAATTCAAGTTGCTGGAACAAACATTTACTGGCAAACTAAGCTATCTGAATCGCAATGTCTATGACTGTGGAAAATTAATCAAGCGTTTCTTCTCCACCAAACTCATCTGCAAGCCTATCCTGCAGTGCCTTCCATGTGTTTGGACAAAGTAATCCATTATTTGGCAACTGAGGGGCGGCCACTGCACAGTTTGTGTTATACTCTGTTTGGAACTTTTGTACTGCCATCTGAACCAACTCAGAGTATAACTCTGAAGTATTCAACAGCGAGCTTAAGTAGCCCAGTCTCCTAAGAGCAACAGTAAGTGCTTTGACAAGATCTTGAACTGCACTGTTTGGAGATTTAGGGAAACCATACGTAACTGAAACAATGCCATTCATCTTCTGCATGGTTTCCACAACACTTGACATCTCTATGATTTCTGCAGGTGAATTTCTTGTAGGGGCATTGTAATCACAAACCAGTTTGTCCAATGTGGAAAAGTTTGTCACAAGTTCCTCATGAGAGTCATACTCCCCGTCTGGTATTGGAATTAGAGTGATGGGTTCCGTTACATGATCAACATTGAGTATTGCAGCTAGGCCACAGGCTGTGTGGGTACATAACATTCCATTCTTGTTCCCAGAGCAAAGAAACTCTTGTTCCAGCATTTCTACTTGCGCCAGCGATATGCTGTCTGACTTGACTTTGACAACAGAAACTTTAACTTTCTTGGTTTTGTCTGATGATTGTACTAGGACAGTCCGATAAAACCTGCAAAAATTCAAATGTACAGGCTTAGGTCACTCTACTTAAGAGTAAATATTGGTCACAGGCAACCAACATAGCTGAAACATGGTCAGGAGCAAAAGTGATTGCTTACATGCAGTCTAAAACACAGCAAATGGGTTGGAAAAGGCGATTCTGTAAGATGATCAAAATGGGCACCTAAGAACCAGAGGAGAGGGGAGGTTGGTCTTCCAGGCCCCTTTTGTTCAAAGATCGAATAACTTTATCGAGCAGGGCCCAGTTGTTCAAAAGCCAATTAAGTCAGTCTAATCCAAAATTAAAACTCAACCAAGGAGTTTCCCTATCCACAGAAGTTGTTCAATGCCGGTTGATATCCTGCAAAATGTTAGATTAGAGAATGTCCATCCTAAAAAGCAAAGAGCAGCAAAAGATACTTTGATCCAAATGTAAAAAACTGCAACCAAAAGTTACAATATCTTGGATTAAGTTAATCAGCTTTCGAACAACCAGGCCCTGATTAGACACAATCCAGTGGATAAAAATGTATCAGTTGCAGTACATTTTATCTGCTGAATGGCAACTTATCTGCTGGATAACTTGTTATCTGCTCTTTGAACAACTGCAGCCTGTACATGACAAAAGTCTTTTTCAAGGAACCAGAAGAAGATATTAGAAACCCAAGAATCTTGTTATTAATCAGTGGCTTCAAACTTGGCCTTTAAGCCATTCTCAACACACTTTTGACATTCCTGTAATTTGCTAAATTCTATCTTGTAATTTACTGAAAATCTGGCACAATGCAACCCAGACAGTAAAGTATGTGATCCAAAATACTTTAAAAAAACATGTTGCAGTGGATAGAGTTCTCACCTTGTTGGATCCAAATGCCACTCCTTCACAGCAAACAGCTCATAACCATGAAGCCACTCATCTTCTGAAACCATTTCAAACACTGCTGTTTCCTCAGCAGCCATCTTGCTGAACCTGCCATGCTCACAAACAACAATTTTCTCTGTTAACAATGGAGACCTGTTTCTGTAGTCTTGTTCATTAAGCTGTCGAAGGTACTGGCATGCAAATTCAGCACTTGCCAGGTAATAGCCGGCTTCAGAGAAGGACAAGTTAGGATTGGAGTAACGCCGCAGATATGCAACTGTTGAGGCCAGGTTTGGTATTTTGGATTTGAGGACCACATAAACCCAAACATCCATGAACTCATCTGGCAAAAGAGGAAAGTAACAGTTAAAAGTTATGATTTGCAAAAAAGTGTTAAATTACTAGTCCATCAATATCACAGTCAACTAAAGCTTAATGTGCTCCAATAACTTATCACTAAAGAGCATTGCATGATTGACGTGTCACAAAGAAGCAAATAAAACCCATGGAACACTTAGTATGTATAAGCATAAGGGAGGAGGATGGAGAACAAGAAAACAGTGCATCAGACCTTATGTCATGTTTCTGAAAGCTGTGGGAGATGAATCTACCCAGAAAACACAGTAACAAAGAGAAACAACACATGTGATGTGAGTCACGCAAAAAAATGTATTTCAAAAGCTGTTCACTACAGGCAGACTAACCAGCAATAGAGTGATAGAGGGAGCTAATACTGTAAAATTGAAAAGATTGGTACATTCATAGAACAAGAAGAAGAAGAAGAAGAAGAAGAAGAGGAAGAAGAAGAAGAAGAAGGAGGAGGAGGAGGAGGAGGAGAGAAGAAGAAGAAGAAGAAGAAGAAGAAGAAGAAGAAGAAGAAGAAGAAGAAGAAGAAGAAGAAGAAGAAGAAGAAGAAGAAGAAGAAGAAGAAGAAGAAGAAGAAGAAGAAGAAGAAGAAGAAGAAGAAGAAGAAGAAGAAGAAGAAGAAGAAGAACAGCCGAGATCAATGTCAAGTCGGCAGGCAACAATATATTGAAAGCTAGAAAACCAAGTGTCTTGATGAACCAAAAATTATTAAGTGAGGTCTCACAGTAAGGAGATTCAAAATACCTGCCCCTGGTGGTCTGGAACGTTCCATCATAGACAGTTCATTAAGTTTTCTAAACACACACTGAGCAGCACTGACAATAGCATGAATCTTCTGTGAGGGCAGGATGGATAAAGTGATACTCTTCATGCATGCAACAGCAGCATAGTATGGTGCAATTCCTTCATCCCGGTACTCTGGACTAATGCCAAACTGTGTCTGAGTGATGTGTGCAAGGTTTGAATAAACCTGTGATATCCTGTTGTCTTCTTCAGGTTTGCTGATGTGATCTTGAACAAGACTGTAAATGGCTGGCATTAAGTACTGCTCAAGCTTGGTCTGAAAATAGAAACAAGTTTCAGTCCCTGCGGCATTAAAAGCATAACCTGAAGACTGATCATTAGGCAAACTCACCATTCTGATTGCAAGGGCATTACAAAACTGCCTGAAAACACAGGAAAACCGGTAAACTTACAAACCAATAGCTAACTTGAGACACATTTCTTTGCTGAAAAGATTGCTCATTGGGTTATATTAAAACAATACTAGATGACTCGCTGTTGGTTTTTTGTTGCCTTTGCCAACCTTGAGCTGGCCATCTAATTGTGTGGTTCCAAAAATTATCCATACCTCCCCCATAGAAGGGATTTTTCCTTAGACCCCCCACCCCCTACCCTCTGGAAATTCCAGTCAAGCGTCATACATTTACTTAAATTTTTGGGCTTCTGAGAACCCCCTACCCCCAAGGAATTTCCAATCCCTTCCGTGGGTGGGAGTATGGATATTTCAAACAATACTTGCATGGTTTTCCATTTGATACCACTGGTTGCATCAATTTGTGGCCATTGCATGAAAAAAGAATGGCCTACATTTCGTATCAAAATGGAACATTGTCTTGAAACACTTGAACTGGGAATGAATTGCAGTAAACTGAAGTAATTTCGACCTAAACATATTACCACAGCTGAGGTTGATTCAGTTCAACAACATTCTTAAGCACCAGTGTACACCTGGCAACTGGCCAAGCTCCAAAACTGCAGAGTGACATGTTAACTGACATGTTTTTACCATCATGGTGTTAATTTTTACCTTTATGCAAAGAACAAAGACCATCTCAGTTGCATTCACAATTCAAGTAGCAGCAAAAAGAAGTCTGAAAAATTTTACGTTTCAATGGGATTCAATCCCTGTGATACTGATACACCTATGGGAGCTTAAAAAGGGTTTGCCATCAGCTGATAGTTACATGTAAAATGGTAGAGCATTGCAGTGGTACTGTAGAGGCCATGGGTTTCCATGTAATTCAAGCCTGAATAGGTTAATTGCAACTGCACAAGTCACAAACACAACAAGGACGGTCTTACTTGTCTTAAACATCTTTTTACCATGTGACTTACATAGACCATGTCATAAGACAGGCTTTCTCTCTGAAGCAACAGCTGCTTATCCACAATATACTGAGCCATTCCACCAACAAATTCCTGGTATCTATCAGGATGAACACCCGTAGGAAACTCATCATCGATGATCTGTACATCCCAGCATTCACGGATGTAAGCTTTCAACTTACAGCTTTCAAAAGTATTGTTCATATAGCTTGTGTCTAAAATCTGATCCAAAATACTTGCAATCTCAACTGAACCTTTTGGTACCACAACTTCTTCCAGTTTCAATTTGCCTGAAGCAACATCTGGTTCTTTTGCTCCAAGTTTTAGCTCCAAATGGGAAGTAAAGGACTGTCTTGTTGTTATAGATGACTGGGAAGATTCTTTGTCTTCTCGCACACAAAAGTCTTTGTGTAATCTGTATTCAAGTGAAGTTAAATGATTCATTGTTAAAAATAGTAATAAAAACTCTTTTTCAACAATTTTAGTGATAAAAGAGAATGACATTTTGAGTCACACTGTGAAGTTATTTGTTTAGACAGTTCTTTAAGTGTGAAGTTATTTTTAGACAGTTCTTTTTAAGGTCAATTAAATATTTAAATTTTTAATTGCATGTAAGTAATTCAATGTTATCAAATTTTAATGTACGTGGCATTATCAACTGCTCCTTATACTGCTATATTTGCATGCTACTTTTTTTCTAATACAGTCGAACCTCGATTATCCGGACTTGCTTAGCTAGACCCAGTTTTTCATGAATATTAATTAGCCATATTTAAGATCCGCAGCAAAACTTTTTCTCTTCAAATTAAGTAATGAAAATCCAGTTCAAACTGAATTTGTTTCGCTTCAAAACAAATTTGTATGCGTTTTGAGCTCATGCGCACCATACTATGACAATATATCTCACTTAGATCATCATCACAGTCAAGCAAGGAAAGTTGACTCTGATGATGACTTCCGCTCAGGTTATCGAAACGTCAGTCAATGTCACCACAAACAGTCCTTCTCAGGACTACACTCACCTGGACGATCATGCTTCACTTAGTTATTTTTTTTTCTGTCAATAAAATAAATTCTTCAAGCAAAGAACTAAAAATTTTGCAATTTTGTTTGTAGTAATAATAATAATCACTTTATTAAAGTCTCTAATTTTTCTAGTCGAACACAGATGCTCTACTAATTGGGGAGACTAAATCAAATCAAATCTAAATAAATTGAAGTAGAATCAAAACAAATGTTGGTTTTTGGGGAGAGGGGAAAACCGGGGTAGCCAGAGAAAAACAGAGAAGAGAACCAATAAGCAGAGAAGCAGAGCAGAGAGCAGAGAAAAGCAGAGAAGAGAACCAATAACAAACTCAACCCACTTATGATGCCGAGTCCGGGAATTGAACCCGAGACACATTGGTGGAAGGAAAGCACTCTCACCACTGCGCCAACCCTGCTCCTGAATTGGCACTCACCTGACTTTAGCTGCTTCCAGGTCGAGTATTTTGGACTGTAGTTTGTATATCTGTTGGTTACCTTGTGACCATTCTTCAAACTTGTTGTAACGCAAGGCAGTAGGAGTTGGAGTCTTACTCCCTGCCGAGGCTTGTTCCTGATTAAATGGACAAACAATAAACTGTGTATTTTACCACTGACTCACATAAAGGGATACCAAGGGTGATCCACCCATGAGTGGGAGGAAGTGAATGGGAGGGGGGGGGGATGCCACATGTAAAAGTGATGGCCAATTATTTGTCAGACTTATTACGGGTTAAAATGTATGGTTGTGTATCATTTCGAGTGTTGATTAAGATCTACAGATTCGTGATTACCTAGAAAACAAAATCTATGTACGTACGTACAGTATAGAGTGCTAAAGTGTGACATCACAAATATTTAATATAATATATAATTTTTTGAAATTATTGGATTTGTTGAGATTTTCAGAAAGAGCATGATGAAAAATGCTAACTTGCCAAAAATTAAGCATTTTAAGGCAAATTGGCTCTGAGATATTAGCACTGTTATGCTCAGTTGACTCCATGGAAATCCTTCTAAACTTGACTTGGTTCAGAACGTTATGAACTAAGTAAAAGTTAGAAGGATTTGTATGGAGTCAGCATAGCATAATGGTGCTAATATCTCGCTCTCAAACTGTAAGGAAATGCTGATATTTGGCAAGTAAGTCTTTTTTATTGTGTTCTTTCTGAATATCTGAAAAAATCCCATAATTGCACAAATTTAGTTTTTGTTAGGTCATCACTTTAGCACTCTATTTAGAGACCATTTGGGAGTGAAAACGCCCACTAAACAGGATTCTGGTACTTTTCCACGGGCATAGTTTGAAGAGTTTCAAAGGTCACATTCATGAGAAATGTTGAGATTGTAAGTTGTTGCTACCAGTAATTTCAGAGTATTTATATGTCAAGCTTCTTCTGCTTTGTGTACTTATTTATCAATAAAGAAATTAATTAATAAAGCTCCAGAGCTTCGCCCATTGTTATTGTATTAGTTTCATGTTGTACTGCTGTTTTTCTAGCTTTTTCTACTGCCTTCTTTCCTTTCCCTCTCTCCCTTGTTAGTGTGCTCTGAGGAGTTGTGCAGCTTTTTCAGCCCAAGCTCATTTGCTTCTAGTCACTACAGTTTTCAATAAACTCCTTCTTCCTGCCAAACACCTGTCTTTCATTTGGAGTGTTGCAAAAGGGCAATTCCAGCAGATCAAACAAAGAGATTCTCTGTTCAGAGAATTTATTGAAGGTGCTGGAAAGTGAAATTAACTTTCCATAAAGTCACTACAAATGAAATTTGAATCAAGCTTAAGGATATTGAGTAGCACTTTCGCGAAGCTAAATTAGTGGTCAAATTCTTGCCACATTTTAATCTTTTCTTAAAATGTACGTGATATACGTTTACCAGTTATGAGCACATACCGGCTTTACACTAGGAATGGAACAGGTTGGAACAGGTTTACCTGAAGCTGTCGTATACAAGAACTGACATGCACTTGTTTCAAACACAACACTTGAATCTTGAGCATTAGGATCTTCTTGTCCAGTTCCCGCTTTCTACGATTGTATTCTTCTGCATCCTCAGTCTTGCCATCTACAGTCTCGAGAGCACCCCAAGATCCCATGACCCAGACAGTCACAGGACCACTGCTGCCTTCCTCATCTAAGCGCTCTTGTTGAGCGCTCAGCGAGAAACACTGGCTCTGTATTTCAGTTTTCAGGTGGCGGTAGTTGATTAGTGATCTCGCAACTGTTTCGTCCTGGTCAATTTTGATAGAATCTAATTCCCAGTCGAGGAGACGAGAAGATTCGAACAGCCCTCCGATGTCCACCATGTTGGATCCCCCATACTACTCATCCCCAGATCTCGCTCTTTAGTAGAAGACGGTGGGATAAGGTGAGAACCGTGGGGGAGATGGTGGAATGAGCGGGGACAAGGGGTGTTGAATAGCTATTTCGCCTTTTAAGTCCGGGAACGGATAATGAGTTTTGACCATTTCAGTTACCAAATAACAAGGAGTGGAAAATACCTGGGATATGTTTTGGCTAGGAGTACACAGTACAGGTGGCTGGTAGGTTGAAAAAGTTCCCCATCACATGATCCCCCAAGGCTTTGGTGTTTTTGGAAGGCTTATTTGATGATAATCCTACTAAAACTTAGAAACGTTTTCATGAATTTGAAATTTTTGCAACATACCGGTATGCTTAAAATTCATATATTAAAAAAGCCTAAGGCTAGTCTCGGCTTGGATTAAAGAGCAACCTGGCATCGGACAGAAAAACCTGGAAAACAGTTTGAACCAACGGCACTATGACCTCTAACAAAGTTGTTTTTAGAGAAAGTGAAATATAATTCCCCTAAAAACCAATTTTTGAGAGGTTAATGGAACTCCAGCATAACAAAGGTAGTGCAATGTATCAGTTAATTCCAAAAGCGCCCATCCCCTCCCCCCCCCCCCCATCCCACGCAAACGCCCGGGCATTTGACTTTTTTAAAAATTTATGATCAAATGCCCCCACTGTGTTAACAGTTTAGACAGTCAAATGCTCCACTGTCAGGGCCTCAAAAAGGGCAAATCAAGTATAAATCCATAGCAAATCACTTGTTGCACAAAGCATTTTGGCACATTCCCCGCTAATAATAAATATTTTAACCTAAAATTGCTTACCTTTGCAAACCAAATCTGAAAAATTGTGTGCCAAAATTCTTTTCTGATCTCTATTGTCTGCACTCCAAACTTTGAATAAAGCCATATCGACCAAATATTTAGTAAACAACGAAAACCCTGTGTGGAATCTTGAAGTGAAGGGAGCAAAAAGACACATGAAACCCTTTACCTGGCGACAGCCAACCAGGGTTTAGCTGATAGTCAAATGCCCCACCATGGGACACATGTCAGGTCAAATACCCGGAGTATGCCCGGGGGGGGGGGGGGTAAGGGGGAGGGGGAGGGGGTATGGGCACTTTTGGAATTGACTGATACATAAATACAAAATGCAATCTATAACATCTGTTAAGGCCAGTTCAGGCCAGTTTCCTTCTCATGAACAGGGTAACAGCCAGAGCCAAAGATGGTCAACAGTGACTGTTGCTAAAATGGAACATGAATTTATCTCTTTTAATTATATAGTACATCATGTCTGAAAATGTATATATACTAGAACATAATGTTATTTCTTTTCTCTTTCCATAATAGCGTAGACACATACTGAATGGGAGCTTCACAGATAGAAAAATACTTTACAGAGAACCCTCATTCATAACATTAGTGATACAAAACAGTCAATCAACCAACTTGAGCAACCATGGTGTCATGTGTGAATGGTTTTACAGAGATTTACAAGTATAAAGAGTCAACAATAAGTGAAGGGCAGAAAGCAAACTATCATATGTGACGATTTAGCCTTGTAATTTCAAATTGCTCAGAATTGGCTGAGTTTTGGCATGTGGACTCCATTTTAGTCAAGAAACATTGCCCTGTATTTTTTCCGCTGTTGTGTGCTTAGTGTTAGAAAAAACACGGGCCAAAAATACATTCACCCAAAAAGTCATATACAATAGTTTTGCTTTCAGCCCTTCGATTAGTAACGCAAGGACAGTTTTAAAGCCTAATAACATGGCTGTCACTAATTCCCGTTATAGGCAAGGACATAAAAATAATAGCCTGAGATTTCAGCTGTAGTAGCAAAGCTGACAAGTAGCTATGTAACAAACTCAAAATTTACAGGGAAAATCCCCAGCCCCCTGTCATTACTGACAGTGCTGTTAATAAAATCTACATTCAACAATGTTAGTAACTATGGTCTGGATTACTGTGACAACAGACCAAAAAGTTTCTACGGTCTGTATGACTCGTTTGTATGTCACTATTCATTGATGATATGTATGGAATACAACTGGTAATTTAAAAGTTCAAAATCCTGTATATTACACCACATGCTATCTTTCTGCAATTCTGTAGACATCATGAACAGGAACAAGCTTGGGGCCATTAAAAGGCTGTTTCTGTATAACATGAATAAATTTTTTCTCATGGAATTTGTTTTGTTGACCGTAACCCCAAGCATAGGGCTCCAGAAGTCCTTTTCTGTATTTCACATATCCCTCAACAAGTGCATACAGGGTCCAGTCTTTGCCAACCCCAACCTGAAAGATGAAAGAAAAACATTTTTAATTAACTGTTTTATTGAACCACAAATTTAACAAATTAACAACAGCTCACAAATTTTTGGCTTTTATTTTTGACAAAAAAGGAAGAATTTTAAGAAATATTCACTCTGGTTGACTTTACTTGTTGCTGTTTTACTTTATGGCCTCTAACTTTATTATTTATCAAGCTGGAAACAAACCATCTACTTACATTTTCTCCGGGGTGAAATTTCACTTTGTGTTTCCACTGCCGAAAAAGAATAGTCCCTGGGATTACATGTTCACCTGTTGCAACAGACAGTTCATTTTGAATAATGGCAGTCTAAAAATATAGAAGCTTTCATGTGTCCCGGGGGAGGTACTTGACTCACGTTTGGGTATAGGGGTGCCGCTGGGCTTTTTTAGTTGACAACAGTCTTGAAACCCTACCCTGTCTAGGACGGGTCCAGACACTTTTCAGGACAATTTATATACCCGGTTTAGGATGGAGGAGCCAAAAACCATACCCTATCTAGTGGCATGTCCCTGTATAGGAGAGTACCCCCTCCCCCCTCCCCAGGCATGTGTAAATATTATTGTAGTTTTGACACTGACTGATCACTTCAAAACCACAACATGTCCCAACCCAGCCAATCATCCAGCCCCCTGCCACCATCCCAGGGGTGGATCCAGGATTTTACATGAGTGATTTGCACCAACTTAACTAGGGGGGTTTGGGGGCATGCTCCCCCAAGAAAATTTGAAATTTAGTGCCCTCAGAATGCAATTTTCCTGCATTCTGAGAGCACTTCAAGCCATTCAGACACATCAACAGCACCTCCTCAGAAAGGCATAATTCTGTACAAAAAATCATTTCAGAGTATTTACACAAACAAACCAGAATAACATTAAACTAAGCAATAGAGTTAGACTGTATTTGACTATGTAAAGTAATTTTTTTTTTACATAAATTTGCCTTTGAAGATGTTAAGTAGATCTGCTGCCTGGATTGCTGTCTTGGATGCTTGTGGGAGTGGAAATAACTCTCCAGTGGGAATCATCTCAGTAAGCTCATAGTGGGAATGGAGGAAAAAAAT
>JAEMWC010000167.1:527500-560000 GCA_016490735.1 Pachyseris speciosa | reverse complement strand
TCGAACATTCCACTGACGCTGGGAAATCAAATAGCTCACCTGGTTTCCACACATTCTCTATGAACTTGAGCTTGTCCTGGTCCGAATATGAGCTGATTTCCTTGAAAACCAAGCCAACATCGTATTGAGAACAGTCCTCCTTTCGACAAACTGGATCGCCTCGAACCATAGCTTTATAATTAAAATTCCCTTGTCTTCCTCCGTAGCAAGTTAGCGATGAACTCTAATCGGAACAAGAACAAACTAAGGGACTTTCGGGGAGATGCTTCCCTTTATATACGATTGTCAGTAGTTTCCACGGTAGTTTGCGGCCTGGATAGCCAATCACAACCGAGTTTGAGTAGTTCGCAAGACAATGTGAGTGTTTCTGGCCAATCGAAGAGGGTTTTGAGTGATTTGTGAAAAGATCAATAAACCATTCAGTCCCACCCTGTCCCACCCACTGCGTACAAATTTTGTCCGGTTGTGCATACGAAATGTTTTCGTGTTGTACTCGGAAGTCTCGACAAAAGACGAAAGCGCGCGAACGGAGACTCGTCTAATTCGCTCGGGAAGGGCTGGGTTTGCTGTTTAATCGACGGAATAACGAAATACAACGCTTTTTTCTTTGTTTTACTTCATAATAAACAATAAAACAAGAAGGATAATTGATTTCTTGAGCTACAAGAAAGAACCTGAGAAATAACAAACGCAGGTTTGGAAAAATTTGAGTGATTTCTGGAAATCACTTGAACTACTCTGGATCCACCCCTGCATCCCCCCCCCCCCCTTCCCCAACAAGCCAGATAGGGCATCTGACTGACTAGGTTGCCCATAGGGGTGGGGAAATTGATCTTTACCTGGGAGGGGTGGGAAATTTGGAAAGGATTTAGGGTTTGGTTGGGTAGAAGGTATGATTGGTTTTCTTGGACAGGAATCCAGGATACAATATTTCTACTTTGTGAGCAAATGGCTCACAAAAGGGGCTTCAAAAAGTTTTGGATGGTATTCTTCATTTTCAAACATGTGACAGCCACCCTCTAGAGTCACAGATAACAATGGTGAAACGAACAAATGCTGGTGGGCGAACAAAATAAGCTTATGAGAGATCTACTGTTTATGTCCACCATGGCATGGCATGGCGGCGATGACGTATAAACGTTAAAACCATCTATTGTAGGTTATTTCTGCATGTGAAGAACGAAAAGCTATCAAAACAGAGCGGAACATTTGACCTTGTGGCGGCGCATTTGTACATTAGATCTGACACACGAAGCTAGCGTATTTGAACGGCGCTTTGGCCTAGCAGGATCGAGAGAGAGAAAAAATCATTGATACGATGAAATTTTGATCGGCGCATGCACAATTAGGTTTGTTTTTGTTTTTTATAGGTCCGTTAGTAAGCAGAGAACAAACAATAATTTATGAAAAAGCCTTTATAGCCTACCTTCGTATCTCTTCATTCCCAAACGCCTGCCTTTCCTGGGTTTTCCTTGGTTTTTACCATGGCCAGCTGCTTTCTTAGCGGCCGTTCTACATTGCATGAACACCCCCGGTAAACCTGATTGAACGTTAATTATAGTCCAAGTTATTATGCTGCTTATTTCTGGAAACTTCCTAGCGATACTCAACCAAAATGAATATCTGATACTTACATCTAAAAGGATGTGAAACTTCCAACTTTCGAACCCAAAATGAAGCCAAAATAGCAGCCATTTGCTTTCTGAGCCGCTAAGTTGTCAGCGGTACGTAACTGAAACATATACGACAACTGGATCTGTCCAAGAAATTTTTATGAAAATCTTGACTTCCTAACTTTTTATACAAATTTCGCTAGATCAAGATTTTGAATTTATTTTCCTTTTTGTTCATCTCAAAATGATTCACTGCGAGGAGCACAGAAAGCAGCACGGTGTTTATGTGCTAATATGAAGGGAAACACGCTATTTGATAAAATCCGGCGTGAGCGGAAACCAATCATAGCCAAGTTTCGTACCGTCAAAGATGCAAACACCTTACCTAATTTGACGTTCCTGTCACTTTGCTTTAGCAGCTGGTGACTGAAGGTTTGGATGGTCTTTTAACTAACTTAAAACAAAATGCGAGCGTTTGCCGCGTTGGTATTATTTTTAGCCATTTTAAGCTTATTTTCAATCGTTGCTGGAGATGTTGACGAGGAAGAGGAGAAACTTCCAACCAAGTGTCACGGTGAGACAAAACTAAATAATATTTCATGCTTTGTAGTGTTACCCGGGAAATATAAACCTAAAGCGGTCCTCCTGTTTGAAAGATGTAATATCCGAGAGGAATTTCATTCGGGGAAAACGACTTTGAAAATAATTTGTCTTTGTTAAGTTTGAATGCCTTCTGATCAACATGTAGTTTCTTGATGGGCCGTGACACGGACTGAACTTGGCAAAATTTTTGTGACTTAAATCTCTTACGATCGCTAGCTTTGTAAAGTGGGAAAAGATCTGAACCTGCGAATTTTGCATTGTGGCATGGGGAAATTTCCAAGATAACCTAATGGATACTGGATTTGAATTTGTGTTTATCGTTTAATGAAATGAAATACTCAAGTAGAGTTTTTCTGCTTCTTTTCGGAGCAAGATGTTGTCTGTTATGTTTGTGCTCGGCTGATGCCTCAGCTAATTATCATATACATTAGTAGTCTACAGTGTAGGTTAAAGTTTAGCCAGAATGCATAAAATAATAATCTTTTAAATATCTCATTTTCTCGTTTGATAACTTTCCAGATTTCCACATTTTTAGCTACAATTACTTCAGCTGAGACTGAGTTTTTAACCAAAAATGTCAGATACTGAATAGTAATTTTAAAATCCTTTTGAAAACTCACCTCTTATCTTTTTTTGCGTACGCACGCGAACGAATTATTGCCTTCTGTTTTGATTGGGTCTATGAGAAAAAAATTAATGTTCTTACAAATTTGCTATGCAACCAGCAGGATTCTCTGTCAAACAATTGGTTGTCAACCATTTGAGAGCTGATAATAGATAACAACAGAAGCACCAGCTTCTGACCCTGGGGCAGATGTAAGATCTATTTTGATCTATTTTTCCACCCCCACCCTTTATGACCAGGTGAAACAGTAGAAATAAAACACCCTCTTGAAATGGGACGTTTGGCATTATTTGACTGGAATTTTTGGCTTTATTAAATGAGGGACTTGAAAACATGCTCATCATGAGGGGAAAACAGCCTGTGTTCAACCTCCAACATAATATTAATTCATCTGAGCATAATTTGTGGCAGGTGCTATGCATGCATGATATTTTCTTTTCATGTCACCTTATTGTTGACATTTATTTATGTGCCACTGACTAAAATAAGAAAGAAGGTAATTAGCTGGAAGCATTTAAACTTAGGTAACTTAAAAGGAAAAAAAAGAAGCTATCATTTTAATTGGGGGTCTGGAACCGAGATTAAAAAAAACTTAACAGTAAATATATAGAAGGATACACCTTATTAATAAAGCAACAACTTCTCACTACTGATGTAGATACATTAAAAGCTGGCTTAAGTTCTTGGATAAATAAGGTTATCACTGTTGGGATCTGTTGGCAGGGTGATGTGGTTAGTTATCATAACGTTCATCTTAGTAGTTACATGTATCTTTTGGGAGAATTATCATTACCAAGTCAAGAAGCAGATTGTCTTGGAGATGACAGAACAGAATAACAAACAACCTCATTCCCAGGGATCTCCTTCCCGTCCCCTGGAGCAAGAGAAGGGCAGGAAAGAGAGGACCCTGGGAATGAGGTTGAATAGCAAATTGGTTCAAAAATTTTCATTGAAATTGTTTTCAAGTCAGAGCATAACAGTTCATACTGGAATATTTGAATTCAGTCTGTAAACACCTGGTGCAAGAATTGCGAGATGAACTTGAAAAGTCTGGAAAGTCCAATGAAGTTTTCCGAACTGGACAGATATTTCAAGAGCAGCGCAAGGAAATAAACTACAGAAAATCGTAAGTGAGCTGATCCAGACATGATTTGTAATTGGGGCAATAACTGGGGTAACAAGGAGTATAATATTAGTGAACACATGAATGAATAACCTTTTAGTCAGCTAAAACAGATAATTTAAAGAAATTGTTTTCATTTTGTTCCAGCATTTGGAAAGAAAATCTGCAATATTAGTGGCGTGTTGGAGTTGGGGTTTCAAGATCTTACTCCTAGTTTTCTTTCCCCAAGCAGCTTAACCCCATAAGGTTGTGGATTATTAGCTGGGCTATATATATAATCTAGATTACACAATATCAGAAATTAGACCCCTGAAAGTGACATAAAAATGGCTATTGATCGGCAAATTAGGCCTCTGAATACTTACAAGTGGGTTGCCTGTGGCTTTCTACAAAGATCCTTTCTGGAATTCTATTCCAATACTTGTGAATGTAACTAAAGTGACATAAAAATGGCTATTATAGGCAAAAGCCTTGATCTTGCTCAAATGTTCTTTGGGACTTTTCACTATCCTATCTCCATGCATGCCTAGTAACCAACAGGTCAGCAATACCACTGTCTTTGAATTGCATGATACTCATCATGAGTGAAGGCTAAACAGCACCTGCTGGTCTTTAACGGAAGCTCTCTGGAAAACATTTGTTGCCTTAGGTAGACTACTTGGAGCATTTTTGTGGGGCTCATTTGGAACCTGTTACTTTAAAGATTTAATCTTTGTCAGGTTTCATAGTCTTTTGCAAAAAAAGATAATGCAGAACAAATTTTCTTGTTTGAAAAAAGTACAGGGCAGTACACACTATGGAACAGTTGTTTAATTAGAGCAGGAACCAAAGATTTGTTTTTAAAGGAGCTACATCAATGTCTTGGGATTTTGAAAAGTTTAACCTCCATTTTATCAAAAAGGTCATTTGTAATCCGTTTCAATCTTTGCCATCCTTCACCATCCTTGCCATAATTGCATTATTTCTTGTCTCTTTGGTCATTATATATACCCCTGAAAAATTATTATTTTGCTGTTTCCCATTATTGAAATGCATTTTTTATGTCTCTAATAATGACCCAAAATATCATGACCAAGCCCCTTTAAGTTTGAATTGTACATTATATCTCAGTGATAAATAATTGAATGGGTGTATGATACATTCTTTATCTCCAGTACAGTTAATTTGACTTTGGATACTTGCAGCATAACTTACAGTAGCAAACCTTTTAAACAAGAGAATGGTTGGCATTAAACATGGAAATGCAGGACCAAGAAATTAAACCCCTGTATTTAGGGAAAAAGTCTGCCAACCTTGCAACTTGACCTTTGTGTATCTGTAAACTACTGGAACAGGGCCAGGGTTACTTAATTCAAGCCAATTCTGTCTGTTTCATAGGGAGGTACGGCTGAATGAAGCTCTTGAGAATGCCTGTGCAAATGTTCTGGACTACAAGGTTCACAAAGACAAGATCAAGGCATTGAGATATGAGAAGAGTATGGTCCTTTTTATAAAAATAAGTTTTGTTCAGCAGCTGGGGATAAAATGGTAAAGCTGCTCTCAATCCACAGGGTCCCCATGCAACTGGAGCTTAAATTTTTATCTGTCTTGGCAGTAGAATTGTGTACAAGTTGAGCCATGTGAGCCCATGTTAGTGCAGAGAGTAGCTGAGAGCTCAAGTGAGCAAGTGCAGGGTGCAAGTGAGCTTGAAACCAGAGACCAGAATCATGAAGCGAACAACTTTCAGCCTATGAAACCTTGCCCCTGTATATACTGGTAGTAAAGGCCCTGGCAAATGAGGACACATTGTTGCGGACACAAATGTTTCCCTGTTTGCCCGTGCTTGCAACATTTGTTGTGGACACAAAATTTGTGTCCTTGACAAATGTTTCCCAGTTTGCACAGTATGGAAACACAACACTTGCGTCATGTCCCGCTTGCTTGCTCACCCAAGAAACATCATGAGCAACAATGTGTCCACAAAAATGTGTCTTGTTTGCCAGGGCCTTAAGAGAACATTCACACTTCCTCTACCCTGCCCTTGTATTGAATTGAAAAAAGGCCCTTTTTATAACTGAAAATTGGAAAATCCTTTTAAAATAAACGTGGAACTGGATTTCTTAATGTGAAAACTAACTTGTGCGAAATGTCAGCAAAGTTAAGAAATTTTGATTTTCAATCCAAATGACCTCTTAGCGTAGTTTTAAACCAATCCTGTCAAATATTGGTGGTACATGGCTCTTTTTCTTCGATCGTTTTCAGAGGAAAGTGTGACATTTGACACTCTTAAAGGGCTCAAGAAGCGTGGTGTGAAGGTAGAACTTGGTTTTCCTGATGAGATGTGGGACACGCCCGATGCAGAAGTGACAAGACTCAAGAGCAGAGTAACTTTTTATTTTGATTTTTTTTGTGTAAAAATATGTAAGAAAGTTTATTTCAAAGAGAAACTCTGCAACTGTCCAAAAGATACTTGCTCCCATGTTTGATGGCAAGTTTATTGTCCAGCAAATTTTTCAAAGTATCAATAGTATTCATAGTGTGTAAAAGTATTAATGGTGGTCAACAAGCAAATTCCAAGGTAACTGACTTGCTCCCTGAGGGGGGGGGGGGGGACTTGCTCAAAAAGCTTTCTTTTGACAAGCTTAAGCATCAATAAAATGTAACCAATTGCATCTTATGGGAGGAATGTTCACCATTTGCAGGAAATAGGCTTGGGATTCTCGATGAACGAGGGTAGTTTTTTTTATAAACTAATTAACCTGCCCGACAATTGAAAAAGACACCGCTTTTCGTTTACAATGCGAAGTAACACTCCCTGATAAAGGAGATCAGATACCGGAAATGCCAATGGTATGGATTTTTCTGTTATCCCACACCGAACTACAAATCAGGAGAATCTTTAGAAAGAGGCCAAAATTGTTGAAGGGATTTCCGTATCGTTGAAGCAAATGGTAAAATCCTTGGCTCCCAAGATGCTGTTGAAACTTGGCCTCAGTCCAATAGCCTGCAGATGAATGCATCCTCAAAATGAAAATGTTCAACGCTTGTCATAGACGTGGGTGTTCTGTCATTAATATTTAGTTGAAATGACTGTAAAATATTCATTATTTTCACTCTCTTTTCTTTTTTGTTCTAAATAGTGTGAGCTGATGGTAGAAACATATGAAGATGACTTGACCGAGTGGTACTGGAACCATCAGGATAAAAACCTGACAAACTGGTTATGCATTGAGAGGGTGTTAGACCCAGGAGAGGACGGTAAGGCGCTTTGCTGGTTTCGGTGCGCACTTGGTGATAAAGCTGTCAGCTAGTATACAACCTTTTTTGGCCGAAAACATTTTAAAGAAAAACGATAACAGCGAAAGGCTTTCGCCCTTCAGGAAGAAGGTCACACATTTGTTAAATTTATGTATATCGAAGTACGCTGCTCTTGATTGCTTGTCTAGCCTGCGTAGCAAGTGTTTCCATGGGGTTTCCTGGCAAAGAACAGACCGAGCAAAGGAATTTTCCGATATTTTCGCCCCATTTTTCACGCGGCCAAAACATCGAAAAATCGCGTTGCTCGGTCTTTCTTTGCCCGGAAACTCCACGGAAACGCTTGCCACGCAGGCTAGATTGCTTCTAGACCACTAAGAGAAGAAGTGAGGTACACGGCTATACACGAAAGTGATGGTACTAGAGGTTCCCTCAGTTCACCTTAAGTGTGATTTACAGTCAATATGTAGAGGCACAGAATTTGCGGGTTGTACTAGCAGAGTTGTTTTCTCCATTGTAGAGTGCTTTAATGTATCTGCGGCAGAAAAAAAAGAAGCTGAAGAAAACAGTGTGGAAAACCAGGGCGAGAAAGGAGATGATAAAGAGAAAAAAGAGGACAATGAAGGGAAAAATGAAAGGACTAAGGGAAGAAAAAAGAATGATAAATCTTCCAAAGAAAAGGCGAAAGGTACAAAGAAATCCTCAAAGAAAACAAAGCCAAGCAAAGAAGATGATTCAGAAAAAATCCAACGACTGATCAGAGAACAGGCTAAAGAACAAGGGGATGGGCGAAGGAAAAGAAATAAAAAACGCGCCGTTGGCAGGATGGATGAAACAAAAAGACGGGAGCTTCAAATGAGACTCCGGGAAATCCACGATGTTGATCGACTGCGACGCGAGCTTCGGAAGATCCGAACGAAAGAAATGACCGAAGACGATTATGCCGAGATGGAGCCTTGGGAGCGCGACATGGACTCGGGAATTCCCGACGAAGTCCGAAGGGACATGCGACGGCGACGATTCGAGCGAATGGAAGATGCCGAGGACTTGAAACGAGAATTACGGATGCGAATAATTGACCTTGATGACGACTACGATGACGACGACGACGATGGTTATTTTCTTGGACAAAACTCTTTTACTTTTCGAGAATTACGCCAGCGTTACATGATGGAAGCGGAAGAGATTCGCGACCCTTCGGAATTGAAGAAACGAATCGACGATCTCGACGCCTTATCAGCCATATTTCACGGAGGGCGCGGTCACGGTCGCTGGCGAGACCGACATAGGCGTCGTCATAGAGATGAGCTGTGATGAAAACCTGTCGCGTAGCCGGCAAAGCAGACGCTGCAGTCATATATAGCGTGAGTTGGAGCGGCTCGCAAGGTCTTTATCTCTAGCCTAGTTGCGTGCGTTGCAGGCGGTAGAAAGGGGAAGGGACAAAATGCGCGCGAAAAGAGGGTAGCCTCGCCAACTTCTCTCCCCACGTGGTTAGCGCGCGCACCCGATTCTCTCCTCCCTCCGAAGAAGAACCCAACCTCGTCCCCAGGGCTTTCCCAGTAATTTGGGAGCGGAAATCCTCGAGGGAACGTCCTGGGAACGAGGTTGCCTAACGCCTGCTACTTTAATAGGCTACTCCAACTTGCGCCATTTATTATTCCAGCGCCGCTACGCAGGCTACGGTTCACGGCCACACAGAAAGATATGCAACACAGGAGTTACACGTTGAACTGCAAATGACGCAGGAATACCATGTTGACAACAGACCCTTTTACCCTAATCTTATCTCTTTTTACTTATTCTTGTAATTATTGTAAGTCTTTTTAGAAACTTTACCTAATTGTAGTTAGTGTCATTAAAAGCCCTCTTTAGCGAATGAATGTCAATAAAGTTTAACACGAAAATTTGGTTTATCAACGGAGTTGATAATGTAAATTGACCACCGTACAGGGATTCGATTAGCTGACGTTTCGAGCGTTAGCCCTTCGTCGGAGCGAATCGAGGAATTGTGGGTTGTGTTGTGTAAAGTTTATATTGTATTGTATTCTATGATTGTATTGTACCCGATTGGATGTTTGTTAATCTTTATTTGGGGCTAATGATGATGAGAAATTAGTAACATTTTCTTGCTGCAAAGTAGACAATTTAGTCAACGTTTACGTCCAACAATGATAATGTTGAAATGAAATTTAACTAAACAAATTAACGTTACAAGCATATACATCTCCTCGTTAATCGAGCGCTAGTAGAAGAAATGCCGCGGAGCGTGAAAAACAGGAATACATTTTTCGAATGAAAAGGGTACGTATACGTTGATGCGGTGGGGATTTAGAGGCTGATTCTGAATTTAGGGCTCTACAACTCTTGATAGGAAATATGCATCGAAATCAGCCACTCGATATTACAACTGAAATAACCACACTAAGGACATAGGCAAAGTTTCCATTCTCTGTCTTGTTTTCAACGCTCTCCCCCACAGTAGCCCAATAATGTGGTTAGTGACCTGGCAGGCCTTTGAGCGGAAGCGAGGCTGAAGGTGACCGTGTTTTGACACAAACTTCTTTCTTTCTCGTTTAAATGTAGGGTAAGAACAACATGATTTCCATGAGAAAAGCAGTGAGGTCTGATTGACGTTTCCGTTGAAGGTGTTGCCCTCGTCGTTGCTTGGACTGCTCAGCGCTTGAAATTTTTGGTTTAGGTTTAATGGACAAACTGAAAACAATCGCTCTGCACGTGCGTTTTACATTTTAATACATTTCTTTACCATCCTCTTCAAAACAACAACATGAAATGACGAAATTCAAGGGTTAATCGATCAAGAACATGAGCGCTAACCTCCGATCAGGCGCTTACCCGGGGAAAGAGTGCTCTATTTTTCGTTCCGCGTAAAATTGCGTGTCCCGCGAGAACGTTTTTTTTAATTTTCGTTGTCGTCGTCGTTGTTGATATTTCTCTTCAATGACCTGTTAATAGTTTTGCTAACAGTGGCGTCCACAATTTTGCCAACTCGAGTTTCGTGACGTCAATGTCAGATTAATCAGTAATGGCAACTAAACATTGTCAGAGACCTCAGTTCGCCCTCAGGGGTGATGTTAGTCGTTGTAAAGCTTTGTAAAGTGTTACTAGCATCGCTCGCCGTATTTCTCTCATGCGATAGCAGTAAATGAACGGATTCAATGAAGAATTCGCATTAACAATTGTGAATGCGAAGTTTACCACAATCCAACGCCATTTCGTGTAGCCATGGACTTTGCTCACGTAAAGAACAACCGAGTAAGGCAGATAACATAACAGAAGAACACAGTAAACCAAGAACATGTTGAATGCTTTCCTCCTTCGCTGCGCTATGTGATTGATCTCGTAGGCTAGTATTTGTCTCCTATGATAAAGAATTATTTGATATATTTTCATGTACGTCACAAAAGAAACTAGAAGACAAAGAAGGATTGCGATGGCGAAGAAATGAGACCTGTATTTTGGCACTACCAACAACCAGATGAAAGGCGAAATTCCACAAACAATCCATAAACAGGTCAAGAAAATTCGGACTCTTTTCACGGTAACCACATCTTCGTATCTCAAGTGAAGGCAAAGCGCTATGTAGCGTTCGATGCTGATAGTTACAACGGTACCAAACGAAACGCAGCTGAAGAAAGCACCGAAAATGCCAACCGCAACAGAAGGGACACATGTCGAAAAACCCAGTCCGTCTTTAACGAAGAGGAGGAGAAAGGCGATGTAGAAAGGTTGCACAATTAAACCGACGCCCATATCTGACAGCGCTAGTCCAATGAGCAGCATGTTGGCTGGCGTGCGAAGCGCGTGTGATCTCCATATTGAAACGATGACAAGATAGTTGGCCAGAATCGCTGTGATGCAGAAGGGCACGTTTATGATGGCGTTTATAACAAAAGCTGTTTGGAAAGGAGCATTCCCTGCCATTTTTTCAAACCTATAGCTACTGAAGCGGGCACAGAAGAGCGCATTTTGTGGTGTCTCTGTCGAGTTATTCATTGCAGCAACGCTGAGCACCCTTAACCGGGAAGAGTCACAAAAGCTCTGATAGAAACTTAAACATGCAGCCAATAATGTCACAGCTATTGATTGTATTAACTGGGGAAGTGATGCAAACTAAACGATTGACGCCAAACAAGAAATTTCTTTTGAATATTTGATGAGGAAACAAGCTAACTTTACAAAACATCAATGCAGAGTAAAAGCCGGTAAACAGTGCAAGTGGCAAAAATCCAGCGAAAATCAGAAATATAAAGCGAAATGCATGGTGGCGCAAAAGCCTCTTTCGGAAATCTCTTCACGTGGGTGGATAATTTAGGGAAAGCATTGTTAAATGATGAATATCTTATTAAAGTGCTCTCTGGGCGTGAGTGAAGTAAAGAAAACATCTCGTCAAGATCGCTAAAATCTTAAATCAATCAAAACACTGCAAATAACAAAGAAAACGGAAAATACGATTTGAATCAAGGACAGAAAAGCAAAGGGAACACTAAAAAAAATAATAAAAAACTTCAGTTACAAATCTATAATGTATCCATCTATTGTAATGATGCATGCCGGAAGCGACAGAAAAACAAAACAGTTGAGGGTCACAGTTTTACTTTCTACATGAGTTTCATGTTCCCTTCCACCAGATTTCGTTTTCTATCCTTTCGGCCTTGCGAATTCTTCAACTGAATTCCTGTTCATTATCCAGTTTCTGTGTCAGTTATTCCTGCCAGAAATATCATTTCACGCTCCCTGACGGATCAACCAAAAATTTCTCTTTAATAGCAAATACTTGGTTTCCTTTATCCTGGGGAATAATTGTAATCTACTCGACCCGGTAATCCGTCCGCAATAATCTGCTTAAAGTGTAAACACATCACAATAAATCACAAGCCGGCTATAAATATTTGACCAAGAAAAAGTTTATTTCATATCAATATTAAAAACCCAAAATGTCTCTAACAACTACACGAAAACTACAAAGTTATTTCGATTTATATCAAGCTACTGTGAAAGAAAAAATCAAAATAAGCTATTCAAATTGGGGATCAAAATATATGGCAGAAACAAGGTAGGAAAGCATTTGGCAACGGTGATTGGCGCCGTCTGTGAGGGCAGTATAATAAGAAAATTCCGGACAAAAGTAACGGCCGTTAATCAGAGGGAGATTAATTAATATTTGTCTTCCTTGCTTGAGGATAAACTGAAGGCCTACACTCCTAAATCATCGCCCTGTAGGTCTGTAAAGAATGCTTGGTCAGATCATTCAGTTAAGTGTCTCGGTATTTCTTCCTGTCCAGCTACCCTTTTAAGGACTAATTATTATGTACCTCTCTCAAATCAGCTCGGTTTTTAATTTTAACAGACCCCCAGGCGTTCATTTAAGTAAATGCGGTAGTTACTCGTGCAAAAGGGGTTTACTTCTTAATTTGCATCCGAAAGACCCAGAAACGTGTTTCTCTGACTGTAAACAATCAGTATGAAAAAGACGTTTTGCGAATCTTAACGTTTGTTATGACAATTTCCATTTTGTTGTTTTGATGACGCAGTGGTTGCCTCAGAAGCCTGGGGTGGATTTCTACTTTCGCGTAATTGGATTTCCACTGTCTTGTAATTTTACGTGCGCACGGACGTAAACTTGAACTGGCTTTACGTGCGTAAATAAAATAGAGACGATGTGACAAAAGCCGCACGTAAACGTTAAAGTTGAGCGAGGTTCAACTTTTACGTTTACGCGCGACCTTCCAAACGTCATCTCTATTTAAAGCCTGGTTTCCATGTGTCGGGAAAATCCCAGACGGTCGGGGATTTCACTTTTTCCCGACCGTCCAAGATTATGACGATTAAGCCTGGTTTTCATATGTCGGGAAAATCCCAGACGGTCGGGGATTTCACTGTTTCCCGACCGTCCCAGATTATGCCGATTAATGAAAACTGGAGATTGTAGACATCCCCGATCGTCTGGGATGGTCGGGGACAAATTGGGAAAATCGGGAAGGTTTCTATTTTCCCGATGCGTCCCAGATTTCTGCGGTGATCGTTATCTCGCCATAAATCTGGGACGGTCGGGAAACAGTGAAATCCCCGACCGTCTGGGATTTTCCCGACATATGAAAACCAGGCTTTAATGAAAACTCGAAATCGTAGACATCCCCGATAGTCTGGGATGATCGGAGACAAATTGGGAAAATCGGGAGCGTTTCTATTTTCCCGACGCGTCCCAGATTTCTGGAGTGGTCGCAGCCTAGTCCTTAGGCGTTCCCTCTTTCCACCCTTGTTCGCGCGAAGTCTGGGAAGCGAGAGACCGCCTAGCAAATATTGCCAAAATACCCCTGATTTTAGCGCAAAAAACCCTGGTTGGAATTTACTAGTTTCCGCGCCGTATCGTGTGAAAGCTTACCGCCGATGCGACAAATCCGTACAATGGAAGTGTTCACAAAGTAAGAAACGACGGTAACTTCTACCTTTTCAGTCCCTTATTTTGCGTTGCTTTTTCGTTCAAAGTTATCTCGTGTTCATATTAAAGTTACATGTACTTCGCCGCTCATTTTTTATCGTGAGCATAATTTTTGTAGATTCAGACGAGTGCGATGTGGACACCCATCCTTTGTGCAACACACTCAAAGGTATATTATGCCATTATTGTAACGTACGATCTCGTGAATATTTCAGTGTTGTTTATGGTGGATCTGGCAGTATTTGCTGGGCGTTCTCGGCGACGTCACCGCTGACAGTTGGGTTTGACCGAGCCGAGAACGATTAGGGACTAGGCTGGAGTGGTCGGTATACCTGGGACGGTCGGAAAATAGTGAAATCCAAACCGACAGTGGAAATTCACCTTTTACGGACGTAAACTTGAACTGGCTTTACGTGAGTAAATAAAATAGAGACGATGAGTGAAAGGTCGGGCGTAAACTTAAAAGTTGAACCTCGCTCAACTTTTACGTTCACACGCGACCTTTCGCATATCGTCTCCATTTTATTCACGTACGTAAAGCCACTCAAAGGCCGGTTACGTCCGTATAAATTACGCGACAGTGGAAATCCACTTTTATATTAGACATGTAGTTAATATCAATGAATGGAAGAATTTTTATCTCCAGAAAAGGGAAAGGCCGTTTTATAGTTTATTTCTATTTTTCGAAAATGTTTATATGGTTTAAATTACGTCCACTACGGGGTAAACATCCTCCCTTTTTGTATTTTACTAAAAGAACCAATGCAACGCGGTAATTACTTTTTCCTAGCCTGGCCTATATCCACAGATACTTATCTAACTGCTTGCCCGGTTGTTCGAGAGCCCAAGATGAAAAATTAACCAAGTTTATTTCTCTATCCAGAAACATTGTTCAACGCTGATATTCTGCAAAATTTTAGATTAGAGGACGTCAATCCTGAAAAGCAAAAAGTAGCAAAAGAGACTTCACATCTTAAAGTGAAAAACTGCAACCAAAGTTTACGCTAATCCTGGATTAAGTTAATCGGCTTTCGAACAACCTGGCTGATTATTGCTGCACAAACTGCAAATCTCAGGCTCTCCGCTCATCTGATATTATTAAAATGTCTCGTTGCACAAAGTACGTTTTTCCGCTTCATCTATTTTACTTTCTTTCTCTTACACAAAGTGTGTAGTAAAGTGTGTAACATTGCTCTGCGAATTTCTCTTATACGGTAACAATATATGACGGGATTAAGAGAAGAATTAATATTGAGAACTGTTAGAGCAAAGTTTATAGCAATCCAATTCCATCTGTGGTATCCCGTGATTTTTCCAAGAGCCAGGCTGATCGAGTAAGGCAAATAACAGCAGACGAGAACACAATAAACTACAAACATGTTATAGGCTGATTTTTTACGATGGTGTAGCTGATTATCTGACGGCGTAACTTCGTTGGTTCTTATTTGTCTGAGATGAAAAACAACGATGCGGTAGATTTTAAAATACGCCACTGTAGAAATAAGTAAGCACAATACAATTCCCGCGGCGAAATAATAAGATTTGTATCTCGGAGCAAAAAGCACCCAGACAAAAGCGGAAATTCCGCCAAGAAGCCACAAAAAGACGAGGAAACGTCTTGCACGTCTCGCTGTGACAATCTCTTCGTATCGTAGATGGAGACGAAGCGAAAGGTAGCGTTCAAGACTGATGGCTGTCACGGTGCCGAATGAAACGCAAGACAAACACGTCGCAGTTAGGGTTAAAGCTACGGCTGATACACACGTAAGCTTCTCCGCGCCGCGGTAAGCGAATGAGAGAAGGTATACAATAAAGAAAGGCTGAACAATTAATCCCACACCTAGATCCGACAACGCAAGTCCAATGAGCAAAAGGTTGGGCGGAGAACGAAGCACATTTGAACGCCATATTGAAATGATGACGAGAAGGTTGGCCAGCGTTGCGATGATGCAGAAGGGGACATTTATAATAGCGTTTATCACGAAAGCTGTTTTGAAAGGCTCCTTTCCAATCGTAGCCATGTAGCGATAGCCCTTCAAGCGGTCACAAAATTCGTACTCAGAATCGCCGTTGGAAATGGTCTCCATGATGTCTCCAACGTTACAAGTGCGTCAGTGTGATAAACAAGTTGCGAAAATAAAGGCTTAAGTAGAATTATATTGCCGTGATGTCCTCACAGTGTTTTGAAACTGTTTATGGAAATAATTTGTGGTTGCCATGAAGATTTATCTTTAGTCTTTTTTAAATAAATAACAAATGCCAAATATTAATTTCTTGCTGCATAAGCAATATTAACACTGCATTTAAAAGGGTTTTTTTTTAGTCAAGATCTTTGATTTTGAACTCAGGAAACTTACTAACATCGCATAACTAACAAATTTATACAAATCCTAATGAATTTTGGATATATATATATTTGACGTGCAAAGTGAAATGACGCTGCTGTTATTTCAGTAGATTAATGAATATATAGATGACATGACGAAGCGTTTTCAATATCAACTAGAGGAAGCCTCGGGTAAATAAACACGTGAGTTAATGATATCAGTTTCGTCGTATACGCTCGAAAGCAAACTCGGGCATATCATTGAGAACATGCACGGCGAAACGACTAACTCGAGACCCTTTCCATTGAGGCGAAATTAGTTCGGTACGTGGGAATTCCGCAAATTTCCGTGCCAAATGGAACAGATTTTTATTTATTTACTTGTTTTTTCGGGTATGAAGAACTTCGTTTTCAGTTCCAAATTTGCAATCTGACAAGTGATGACGCAAGAAGTCAGCAGTAATTTCCACGAACATAAAATAAAATAAACCTGGAGCGCCTTTTCCTCTTCCTCCATTCGATCCGAAATGAATGGAAAATGCCTGTGCTATTTTTCAAGTCCTGCTTTTCTCGGTCCACTTTTTCAGGGAGAGTTCCATTCCAACTGGTGCGGTTTTCGTACAAACGGTAAACGCTCTCAGATTCAGTCAAGCACATTGATGGAAAAAGCCTTTACCTTAGAAAGACACCATTCCTCTCCGACCGTTTTTTTGTGCAAATAGTAAACGCTCAAGGAAAGGCTATTTTGCTTCATCTGAGCGCTGCCAGTCAAATTGGAAAATTAAAACCCTTTTGGTGATCGGTCAATGACGGATGACGCAAGAAGACAACAAAATGGAAAGGAAACTTTGTGCAAATGGAAGAGTAAAGGCCCTGGCAAACGAGGACACATTGTTTCGGTCAAATTGTTGCTCATGACGTTTCTTGGGTGAGCAAACGAGCGGGACGCAAACAAATGTTGTGTTTCCATGCTGCGCAAACTGGGAAACATTTGTTGCGGACACTAAATGTTTCCGTTTTTTTGTATCCCGGACACCGTGTCTGCAACAAATGTTGCGCGCACGCAACAAAGCCGGCTTCCGCAACACTGGTGTCCTCCCTTGCCAGGGCCTTTTAATGTTAGCTCCAACCAGCTAGAACGGAAAATTCGGAGTACCTCAAAGGTACCGTTTGTTTCTGAAACTTTCCGTTTGCGCCCAGCACACCAGTTCTACGTAATTCTGGGTAAATAGAAAAAGCGCCGGCCCCTGAAGTACTTCAGTGAGGTGAATAGAGTTCGAGTTAGCCGACACATCAGCTTCTCTTGTGACACAGAAAGGTTTCAGGTTATTTCAGTTTCAGGTTATTAGGGACGGACCATTAGAAAAAAACGTAGAAGGGTGGGGTGACAATTCCCTCCCCCCCCCCCGAAAAAAATCCTGCAAGCGGTGGTACCTAAAAAAAAATTATCACGCAGTGGAACAAATTCTGCAAACTAGTGGGCTTCCCAAAAAAGATTCATGAACCGAAAATTCTTCATAACTCGAACCCTCGCTAACTCGAACCTACATCGATTTCCCGTGGATTTCGTTCATACATTTACTGTAATTTTACCCTCGGTAACTCGAACCCTCGTTAACTCGAACCTCCCGCTAACTCGAACCAATTTTCATTTCCCTTCAGGTCATTTTGTATATAATTTTACCCTCGATAACTCGAACCACGTTTTTCAAGACGTGACAAGTAAAAAAAATACTGTAGATCAAAACATTGAATTTATTTGAAGCAACTGATCGCGAGTATTCTTCCAGTTAAGTCCAGTTCAGGGTCGTTTACATTTCATCCGCATTTCATCAGGCTTTGCCGCTTCACTCTTTCTTCAAAATGTCAATAAATTTTTGGTGTCCTTTGAAGTGCAGTGTGCATGGCACTTGCATACCTTCCCCATCTCCGCGGTTAACTGCCTTGCCAGTCACCACCACAGGACATTGTGTGAATAGAGTGCACAGGATCATCGTTTTTCCTTATTTCCGGTCATTTGTTCTCAACTCCCGGTAACTCGAACTCCCGATAACTCGAACCTTTTTCTATTCCCCCTGAAGGTTCGAGTTATCGGGAGTCGACTGTACAAGCACCACTACAGCTTCAGTCGGTTTCAAGACGATTAATCTTGTCTTCACACCCTTATTTCATTTCATCCTATGGGAGTGAAATTACATATTTAAACTGCGTGTGAAGGAGATAATGATGCAAAGACAATCGTAATTACGTACGTAACTTAAATAGTTTCCAGAAGGAAGCCTGTTCTGAAGCGTGAAAAGTTTCAGGTTCAAGCCCGGATTTCCTTCCGACCTCCTTTTCGTAACTACCGTGTTGTGGACAAAACTGCGATGGTCTTTGACATCTGTCAAAACCCCTGAATTTCTTACCAGACTGACAAATAGTTCCTTGTTTAATATGTACGTTGCAAAATAAATAGAAAACGACGAACGTTTGAAAGTTCACATAAACCCGAGGTACAGAAATCACATTTCATATAGGTAACATATTCGAAGCGAAAAGATTGAACAGACTATCCGCCTGAAAATTGGAAGAGGTCAACGTCACAAAACTCTTGTTCACTTTTCGTTGACGACCGCAATTCAGGAAAAAGACAACTACACTCACAACACAAGTAACTAACAGCTAAACCGGATCTGCACCTGAAAGACCTTATAAACACCGAAACTAGACTACTAATGCACCACTCGCAACATGGCAACAGGTTGCAATCACTTTTTCCCGCGGTGTCCTCTGGATTTCCCGCCATACTTCTTTCCTCGCCCGCGTCCATACACCTTCTTATACGATCCTCTGTAATTTCCCCTGTTACCAAACTCTCCGTATCCCCCACGGGGATTAGACTGTCCGAGTCCCCTACGGGGACCGGATTTGCCACGTTCGTATCTTCCTTGATTTCCTCGCCTCCAGCCGCCCTTTGCTTGCTTAAGATGTTCAAACTGATTGTCAAAGTCCACACCACTTGTGCTGTCCCCTGTAAACTGGAAGCATTTGATTGGAGAATCGCTGATAGAATCCCAGTCGATTCCATGTTCGGTTTCGTCGGTATCCCTGTGTTCCGTTCCAGAGCTTTGCGGGGGTTGGTCTTCCTGTGCTTTCACTCTTTTGGGAAGTCTGCAAAAAATCGGGAAAAAGCACAAGTTGACTGATGACTGGATTCTGTAACACAGTCGAGAGTACAAGCCTTTAACAGCGCGGATGGACTGGAGCGAGGAGAGAGGTGTCCCAGACAACCTCGTTCCCAGGGCACTTTTCCCTTCTCCCACATTTGAAGGGAAAAGCTCTCTGGGGACGAGGTTGGTGTAGCAGAGTATCCTCCCAAAGGGTCTTCTCCTTCAGCTCGTTCGCTCCACGACTTTTTCATGCAAAAAGGGGACAACAAGCAGTCTAACGGCGATTGAGCTCATTTATTATCGATAAACGTTATCAAATTGAGCCTGTTAACGCGAAGAGAGGAAGATAAACCATCCGATACAAACACATCTCGACAATTGCTAACAAAAAAATCATTTAAAATCCATGTTTACCTTCTTTGCTCAACCTTGCTATTTTCCTTTTTCTTGTCCGTCACAGTAACAACTAAAGGATTAAAAGAATTAAAAAGGCAGTAGCAAGTGACGAGAAACACATGCAAAACGAAGAATCTAGAGACGTTCAGCCATCGGCCTGACTATTAACCCTGTTGACAATGTTCTAATAAAGACCTCTAAAATAAAGGTTAAAGAAAAGATTTACTATACTGAATCTGACAAAAAAGTGCAATTCCAACACGCGTTTTTTAGTCTATTGTTTTTTCCCAGTGTGTTTGGTTTATTGTATCGTTCTGGTGTATTGTTTCTCCATTATATGAGAATGAATATATGAAAATCACTTATTTGAACTGCGGATTAACGATTAAATATGTGACTGATCATTGCAGTTATGAACACTACTTAAGCAGTGGTGAAAAGAAAGCCTGAAAAAATTCAGGCTTGTACGGGATTCGAACCCACGACCTCTGCGATACCGGTGCAGCGCTCTACCGACTGAGCTAACAAGCCATCTGGGAGCTGGTCGTTTTGTTGGTTCGTAATATACCCGTGTGTGGTGAATATACGAGACTGACTATATGAAAATCATTTATTTGAACTGCGGATTAAAGATTAAATATGTGACTGATCATCGCATTGCTGTGTGTTTTGTGATGTCACCTGTGAACTTGCTTTATGGTGCAGAACCCAATTTTTCGCATGGTTCTGCTAACATTGCAACCACTTATTTCTTTGAAAATACCGCAAAACTCAAATTAAACATTGCCTGATACTAATAAAACCAAAGCTACATTACCTCCCTCCTTCTTCTCAAGTCGCTTCTTGCTTCTACCACCAAGAAGCTCTAGCGCAAGTTCGTTTTCGTCCATTGCCGTTGTTTTTGATTGCCTTGGTTCTGTTTTCCGACGAGAAAAGCGTTGTGATCCATACTGCACCATGAGTGAATCGTCATCAGAGGCCTCGCTATCAGATTCTATCGTTTCGGTTCTTGAAGATGATTCTTTTCTGTCGAGGTGGGTGGAAGATTTGCGTGTGAAACCCCCGTCACTTTCCCGTGGAGTGTTCAAGGGGATGTAGTCATCACACCGTTTCCAGGCGTTCCCTGAAGTGTGAAACAGAAAAAAGGCAAGTTTATTTTAGCTTGTTCTCGAGCATTTACTTAATTTTACCATGCAATAGCAAATGACCTATCGGTGAATAATCGATGAAAATGAAAGAAAACAGGCAGGAAAGGAAAACGACGTCTGTCAGTCAGCCCGACCATCGGTCAGTTAGTCTGTCTGTCAGTCAGCCCGACCATCGGTCAGTTAGTCCGTCTGTCAGTCAGCCCGACCATCGGTCAGTTAGTCTGTATGTCAGCCAGCCAGTCGGCCATTCACTTTTCCGCAGTCAGTCAGCCAGATAGTCCAATACCGTAAACTGCCGCTTATAAGCTCCCCCACTTATAAGCCCCTCCGGTTATAGGCCCATCTACCTATAAACAAAAAACTAAATCCGATTATAAGCCCCCCTCTAGCTTTTCTTGTTTTGAAAAATATTTTAAAAAACACTTTCTAGGAACTCTGTACTAATTCAAACAGAAAATTAAAAAAATTATGCGGAACAATAACATGAACTTCAAGGGAAAGGTCTGAACTTCCGTTTTGTTACGTTCCAGTTTTGTTCGTGTTGTTAGCTTTAATTCTGTTCCAAATGTATTAAAATGAATTCGATGTATTGACGTTTTCAAGCTTAATTAAATGCAAAACGTATTTCGATCAGCACTGCTATAGCTTGTTACGAAGCGCTTTTTCTATTCCGGTTATAAGACCCCTCGAATATAAGTCCCTCCATTCATAAGCCCTCCTATAACCCCTTGCGAAGATGTATAAGCCCAGGGCTTATAAGCGGCAGTTTACGGTACCCAGTTAGTTAGTCATTCAGCCTGACAGGGACACTGACAGCCAGTCAGTCAGCCATACAGGCAGTCAGTCCTTCAGTTTGGTAGTCTACAGACATACATGTAATCAGCCTGTGAGATTTGCAAGACTATGATAGGAGTCTGACGGCCAGTTAGTCAGCCACTTAGCCATTCAGTTATCCTGTCAGCCAGGGTTAAAGAAAATATTTACTTTACTGAATCTGGAAAAAGTGAAGTTTAGTTGAGGCCTGCTTCAAATCGAGAAAATGACAATTCCAAAAGCCGTGGAGTCCAGCACACATTTCTATGTGAACATCGCAAAACTCAAACTTAAACATATCCTAGAGTTTGCTAATGCGATGCTAAACGCAAATTGTCTAATCTTATCACTGCCAGTTAATATTTTATGAAACTGGAACAGGCGAATCAGTAAGGGAAAGGGAGGGGAGGGGGGGGGGGGGGGGAAGAAAAATGGGGCGAAAGGGATGGCTCCTCACTCATCCCCCCATCCCCGCCTTTTTTCAAACTCTGCCGCGCTGCAACATTGTTGTGGAAAGTCGTTTCTTTGAACAATCGGGAAGGAAGCAAGTCTCCGACACATTTCTTGGGACCATTCTCATCACCCTTGTCTTCTCAAGAGGGTGGGGAACACTTGGACTACAGTGCAGAGGTGGCTGTTATAGATGCACCAAAGAAATTTGTCTTGTATCTTACTCATACCCGGCCTCATGCAGACTTCTTTATGATTCTCAGCTGTGTGGGAATAGAAGACATCAACAGACAGGCTACGGAAATGACTGATACTAACAAAGTAAAGTTAAACTACCTTCCTCTTTCTTCTGAAGAGCGCTTCCTCTCCTTTTCCTTTCCTCCAACTCTTCTTCCGCGTGTTGTTCATACAGCTCCTTCGGAATCTTCTTATTACAGAGGTGACAAACAATAGTCACATCATCACTGTCTTCACTACCAGAATCGCTCATCCGGCGAGACTTCTTGGCCTTGGAACTTTTCGATAACGACAGCGGTCGTTTCTTGCCTCTACCACCAAGCTGCTCAAGCGCAAGTTCGTTTTCATCCATTGCCGTTGTTTTTGATTGCCTTGGTTCTGTTTTCCGACGAGAAGAGCGTTGTGATCCATACTGCACCATGACTGAATCGTCATCAGAGGCTACGCTATCAGATCCTATCGTTTCGGTTTTTGAAGATGGTTCTTTTCTGTCGAGTTGTGTGGAAGATTTGCGTGTGAAACCCCCGTCATTTTCACCTTCCTGTGGAGTGTCCAAGGGGATGTAGTCATCACACCGTTTCCAGGTGTTCCCTGAAGTGTGAAACAGAAAAAAGGCAAGAATTTACCAGTATCAAATGACTTATCGGTAAATAATCGATGAAAATGAAAGAAAAAAGGAAAGAAAAAGATAAAATTAGTCAGCAAGTCAATCAGTCAACGAACCAACAATAATCAGTTGGTTGGACGGTCTCCAGAAATCGAATCTGCCTGTGAGATTTGCAAGACAGTCTGGCAGCCAGATACTTAGCAACAGCCAGTCAGTTATCCTGCCAGCCAGCCAGGCAGTCAGCCAATCAGTCAGTCAGTCACCCAGCCCGCCAGCCAGTCAGTCAGTCAGTCAGCCAGCTAGCCAGCCAGCCAGCCAGCCAGTCATTCAACCAATCAATTGATAGTCTGGCAGCCAGTCAGTCAGTCAGTCAGTCAGTCAATCATCCAGACAGCCAGCCAGCCAGCCAGCCAGCCAGTGACCCAATCAACTGGTAGATTAAAAACCTTGAACCAATAAACACATTTACCTCCGTATGTCAGGTGAGGCTTTTTCTTCTTCTCGGGGCTAGATGACATAACGAAATAAGAAGGAACAAAGTCAGGACCTGATCTGTTCACCCAAGTAATCTGCAAATTCTGAGCACTATAAGTAGTTTTTCAAGGTTAATAATTTTACCTGCCTGTGCAATGAGTGTCTCCTCATTGCACCACCAAGACCAATTACCCTTTGTTATTAGCTGTCCCAATTCAAATCATAACAATGCATTAGAGATTCTTGTATTCATACTTAGTCCTGTGTATGTGGACAAAGACAAGGACTTCAACAAGAGAAGGTAAAGCTTAAAGTTAGCAAAGCATTTTAATCCTTTTTTGGTGGCCCAAGTTTGTTCGAGAGTGAATGCTGATCAGTGATGTGGGTTAATTACCATCCTTGTCAACTGCGCATGATTTGATCACCACTGGATACGACATGGGAATGCGTGATAATGAATATTTGAACTGCAGATTAAAGAATGAATATGTGAATGATCATCGCGGGTATTTTACGAACCAACTAAATGACCAGCTCCCAGTTGGCTTGTTAGCTCAGTTGGTAGAGCACTGCACCGGTATCGCAGAGGTCGTGGGTTTGATACCGTACAAGCCTGATTTTTTTTTCAGGCTTTATTTTCACTACTGCTTAAGTAGTGTTCATAACTGCGCTGATCATTCACATATTCATGACATGGAATATTTACCTGTAAACTGAGCGAATCTTTTCTCTGTGCTCTAAGAGAACTTATTTGACTCTGCTCAAGTTCCTTTGAGAAAATTCATGATAATTTATACTATTGCTTTAGTTTGATGCAAACTCCCTTATGCTTTCAGTCTCACATACAAGATTTAACTTTTGTATTTTTAGCCCTAAACTCAGCATCTTCACATTCTCTGCCACTTCTTCCACCTTCCACATCTGTCAAATAACAAAACCTCAATGTGGAAGTCCAACTCTGCGTCAAAAATACCACATCCAGCATCATTTAACTACAAAGGACCACTCTACCTACAGTAGGGTGTGTGGATAGAGGTTAATTGTCCTTTCTACACATTCTGACCATTTCGAAATTAGGGGAGTTGCTTTCACCAAGACAGCCTCCTTGCAAGTTACCTGATTTATAACGTTTATTAACAATAATAATCTTCAATGACATAAACTCAACATAAATTATTTTGAAAAATATAAAACTGTGTAAATCTCTATACAAATCTGTATTTAAAATTATTTTTTTTCTTTATCATGGAGTAACTGAAATAAAGCCAACTCTGTTACTTTTATGCACAGATTTTTCATCACAAAGACAAAGTCTGAAGAAAGACAGGACTCTGTGGTGACAGCTGACTGTATTCCAGAAAGAAAAACAAAATGCAAAGTCATAATCCCAACCAACCAGAACATAATGCACATGTCATCAGTTACCCCATGGGGTTGACCCCTGGGCCAAACAGGGAGATATGTGGGGGAATACAAAGAGATGGATGGGATTCTAGGGGAAAAAACGAGATTGTTTTACGATCAAAGATTGGGGGTGGGGGAATCACGAGTTAGTAAAGGATGTCAGGGGGGATTTTCTGCTTAGAGGCACCTCACCCAGGGGACTTTGTCATGCAAGATTCCCCGACTCCCCGGGGAAATTCCTCAAGTTTGCTTGACTGATTTTACAATCTCCCTGGTTTGCCCGGGGGGTCGACCCCACGGAGAAGCCTATGACATGTGTATAATCATAAACCCATACTAAGATATTCCATAAAGCTTAAAACTACTAAAAGTTCTGCCAAGTAATCTAAACTTTAGTTAAAAGGAATATTACCCTACAAAGAGAACATAGGTAATATAAAAACCTTGTAAGGAATAAGTGATACTTTAGGGTAAGCCCAAGCATTGAATTTCTCGATAGACCAATGACCCAGTAACTTCAAACAGTTCATGAATAGTTCTTTAATGGTTGTTCCACTGTGCATGTAATTTTTATCTAAAACCTGCATGCCCAGCACACATTACATGAGCATGCTACTACAAAGAAGTACCACCTGACCAAGCTTGACCCATTTGAATGGCAGAAAATTTCTCAAAGTATTCAATTAAAATAATACTATCAAAATTAAAGCTGAAGGAGATCAAGTGTTTCCCTCAAAAGAAAACTGTATTTGTTGAATTTGCTTCCAAAACAATCTCTTCAGGTGACGAAATCAAAATAAAAACGTTGATTTTAATGGATGTCAAGTGTGTGTTATCATAATGGGTTTCCTGTAATAGTCTAGTTTCCAGTTCGCCATGGCCACTGAATAAAAGCACTGAGAATGCATTTGTACAGGGTTAGCCTCCATCTGAAGTGAATATATTCACAAATTCCAGTGAGAAGATGACCTGTTTACAGCTCTGTCTATTGTTTAATTTTCAAATATGTGGCAACGTCCTACCAGCATTTGTGAATATTTTACTTTAGGTCGAGGCTAACCCTGTATGAATGTGTTCTCAGTACTTTCATTCAGCGGTCATGGCAAACTCAAAACTGGACTATTACAGTCATCCAACAGTTCATGCACATTAATTTTTGTCTTGAGGTATGAAAAATAAGAATTAAATCATGTCAACTTTGGATGAAACAAATGAGTTGACATTTACAAATGTATTTGATCAACTTGTAAACACAGTTGAAAGAGAAACCTAAGGAGTTTCAGGTTTTTTTGTCAACTACACAACAAGTTGATTAAATCCCTATGAGGAACCATACCTACACCAAACTTAGCCTTCTCATTTTTTTGACAGTGGCTTTTTCTAACTGTCAAAGAAAACCAAAACAGCTCACCTGTCAAATTTTCAAGCCCGTTGAGATATTGGACATCCTGCATTAATCCAATTTCAATTTGAGAATCAAACAAAGGTAGATTTTGACTTACTCTTCATTGGAATGGAAGACTACTCAAACAAGAAACAAAATCAAATTTGTAATAACAAACTCAAACTTAATTAACTCCTGGGAGAAACGCTTGAACCATTGTGTTTCGTCAAGGTAAAAGAAGACAAAATAATTATTCAAGACCTTGATGAATGAAGCCAGCTGTAGACTTCTGCACTTTCAGCTTCTTTCTCATTTTCATATCCACTGCATTCACTCTCTGATTCTGTTCTTAGGGCTGCTCTGTTGTTTCTACCATGTGTTCTGGAACCTTGATCAAAGCTTCTAGAACTGCTTGCCAAAGGTCTAACATATTGATCAAGACTTCTGGAAGGTCTTAAGCTCTTTTCAAAATCAAGATTTCTCTTGGCTGAATCTGCCAGTTGGATGGTTTTGTGACGAAGCTTCTCTTCAGCTAGAGGTGATCTCTGAAGTACTACTTTCAAGTGTTTTAATTCTCCTCTTTGGCCAGTTATCTTTTGGTAAATTGAAGACTTTGGCTTTGCACATGATGGAGAACTGAAACAGGGAGCAGCCTAAGTTCAGAACATCGAATTCCATTAAATAAAGTGTTTACTTTATTTCCATTGTTGAAAATTTCGCATTATTGTTAGGTTACATAAAAGGTGAATGCCCATTGAGGATCCCAGAGGGTGGGGGGTGGGGGTGTACTCCCTATAATGGTCTATACGGGGGGGGGCCGAAAGGAGTACCTTTCTCATGCTTCAGGTATATGAAAGGGTAGGGATTTAATGAGTCAAAGTATGTGAGAGGGTAGGGAAATCTGTCATTTAGCTATATTTCAAACACTGGCATACCTTATGACTGTACTGTTCCAGTGGAAGGTATACGAAAAGGGGTACCTTTTCTGTCAAAAATGGTATATAAATGGGTAAGGGGTCGGACCCTCCCTGTATTAAATTTTATTTTAAGCCAAAACAATTACTCTAGCTAATCATGCCCCAAACAGCACAATGAACCAACCAGAATGAAACCTGCGGGAAAATCTGCAAGTGCAAGTTGTGAGTAACTTTTGCTTCTCATTGGTTGAGGAAGTGGTGCAAGTTTTGCCAACCAATCACATAGAGCGAAGTAACACAAGACCAAAAGAGAAATTACTTTGGAAACTTAATGAAAAATGCTGTGAGCTCTGGAATGTCTTTTATTCTACATGTAGTTCAGCCAAAGTAATAGACCTTTTTAGCTTGTATGTTTTGTTTTCCCAATGTTGGTCATGTGATGTTACCCTAGAGAACTGTTTCTTTGAAATTTTGACTTATTCACGTGCATATCTAGGAATAATTTATGAAAATAAAAATTGCAAATCCTCTTGGGAAGATCACATGGTCTACATTGAGAAAACACAATCTACAAGCTAAAAAGGTCTATAGAGTCAAACATGAGATTATTTCAAATATTAGAAATTAATTTTGTGCAAATTTATGTATATATACACAAATGAAAATTTCTGTAAAGTGCCCTAACACTGCTTAGATCAATTTTATTAAAAGAATGAACATTAACCTTGGTAATTTTCAAGTACAAATGAAAATCCAGCTCTTTTCCTGTTTTACGCTGACAATTATCCATAGCTAACAGGACAAAAAAATTATTGACCATGTTCATATTTGCATGTTCTTTTGACAGTTTGCACTGAGTTTTGTAAGCTCTGTGTGTTTCATCAATGATCCAAACATTCACCTGCTCACATGTGGCTCAATTCTCTGACTGTGTGAGTATGACGGCTGCAGAGATGAGGGTGGGCCTTGGCAGTCTGATGCATGGGCCTCAATCTCTTTTGCAGAAAACTCCTGATAGCACAGTGGACACTGAACTGGAGAAACCTCCCGCACAGCTTCAGTTATCACTTCCGGCTTATTTGTTGCCACACTGAGTAAGACAGAACAAATGGAAGGGAAATTATGAATTGCATTCACAATTCTGTTTCCACCTGTGTGACAAGGACAAACACAAGAAAAATATTGGGGAAGCTAGTGCAAGAAAAGCACAAACTTACTTCATAAGTGAGAATTAGCACAAGATAAGCACAAGCATACAAATTCTCAGCAACATTCAAAGTGTCTGAATGTTGGTTTGCCCTGACTGCCAAGTGGCAAAAACTCTTGCACTTTTATATTGTGCTGTCAAGATTGAATATGAAGGAACTGACGAGACTGTACTCTAAGAAACTGAACCTTTGAAATCCAGGGTGCCCAGCATTTAAATCTTGTGTAAAATCTTAGATTTCCTTGTTACCCCAAAGGCTAAACTAAGTTGGCAGGGACCACCCGGCACTGCTAGAAGATAGCCCTGACTGGGCTTAAGGACACAGCATTGACATGCCAACAGAAAAAGTGTGGCTATGTTATGGTTCAATTTTATCCTTGGTTTAAATTTTTTCTCCCTTTAATGTTCTAAATTAATTATCATAAATTAGAATACAACACTATAGCCTCCCCCCACCCCCCATCCCAAAAACAACAACACCTACAAAAAAACAAAGGGTGAAAATTTCAAACCACTGATACATTTGTAAAATTGAACCACAGCAGATACACGTACAGGCAGCCACTCATGC
Source organism: Pachyseris speciosa (assembly GCA_016490735.1). Classification (NCBI taxonomy): domain Eukaryota; kingdom Metazoa; phylum Cnidaria; class Anthozoa; order Scleractinia; family Pachyseridae; genus Pachyseris; species Pachyseris speciosa. The sequence continues at coordinate 531,256 of JAEMWC010000167.1, read as the reverse complement.
TTATGTAACAGTAAAAAAACAAAAGTATTATGCTTGAAACAACAAAAAGAAGACATCTCATTGTACCTTGAGGAATCAGCTTCTCGTGGTTCTCCTCCTCTTTTCATCAGCTGTGATCTTCTCATTGCTGCAGAGGCAGCTTTTTCTGCTGCCTCTGAACGCTTCAGTGGGACATGCAGACCATCATCACTGTCCACATGAATAGTGAACTCTTCATCTCTGCTTAACTTCTCAGTTTTCTGCTTAGCTGTAGGCCTTACTGAAGAAGACAAACTACCTCTAGTACTTGTCTCTTCTATGGTGTCTGTGATCAGTTTGTGGGAGGTCGATTCTACTTCAGACAGTGCTTGAGATGGTAATAAGGTCTCACCTTCTTTTGCCATAGTTTCAAGAATACTCTTCCCAAGGATTCCTTGAGACTCACTTTGTGTCACAACAGATTGAGAATCAAGCGGGGTCACATCATCTGACGTAGCTTCGTCTCTACCATGAACAACGAATGAATTAAGTTTAATGTTACTCTCTTCTTTTGATGAAGACATCTCATGATCAACTGAAGCATCTTTGGTTAATGGATGAAGTGAAAAGACTGGTTGAGACTGACCGCTTTCATCATCAGTAGAATCATCGTCCAGAGGTTGCAGAATGTTTTTGCATTTTGGACGTTGAATGAAATCGGAAAGGTTTCCATCAGTGTCAACATTAGCTTCCACTGACTCTTCATCTTTAGTCATGGACGTTTCACCATCACATGTTTTTTCATTTGCGTTGGATTTAATTGATTCTTGTTTGTCCTTCCCAGACATCTCATCTGAGAAATTAGTTACATTCGAGTGAATTTCACTCATGTTAGAATCCAAAACAACATTGGCATCAAATAACATGTCTGATGTACCAGAACCATTACTGGCAGAAGTTTCTGTAACTGAACTAATAAACTGAGATTGCAATTTAGATGTTTTGTTATTATCTGTAACTCCCTTATTGGAATGACTTGATGTTCGCACCATTTCTGATGGTGCATTAGGAGTTTTACTGGTCCCAGTGAACATCTTACTCGAAGTATCATCGCGTTCAACTTCTCTTGGTGTTTTCTTTGTGGAGGCATTTAGTGAAGAGGGCATGACTTTATCCAGGTAAGATGTCATCAAGTCTCCATCATCACTGTCACTGTCCACTTTACATGGTGGTAATGTTTCATGTGTAGCTGTACTTGTGGTTGTGGAAGCTGCTGTTTGACTGAGAAGATTTGCTGAGCTCCTCAAGGTTCTTCTCCGATACGAACGTTCTTGTTCTAATTGTGTTTTAACATCTGTGCTTTTTGCTGTAGAGAAAAAGGAAAGTAAGAATAGGAGCTACTGCTGATAAAGAGAAAGATGATCTTGTTACTTTGGGTGAATGATTCAAAGATGTGAAAAGCTGTTGCAGTTGTAAAAAAAAAGTGCCTGAAATATTTAAGCTTGAATAGGTGACTTCTGTAACCACAGTGTAATGCTCTAGCAACAGAGCTGTTAAGTGATCTGGAAGCTGGTGGTTTTCTCAGCATGTAATAAACCAGTGAATGATGAGTCAAAAATTAATCATAGATGTCGATGATGATGGCTCAAAATTGAGCAAATACAGGAGCTGGAATTTTGCCTAATGATTTAGTAGTCTTCACCATGTGACAGAATGTTATGACTGATACATTAATGAAGTGTGTATCCACACACTCTGTTTATCAAAGGGGGCTCCAGAAGTGAGAAATTCAGCAGAATGTGTACCTTGAAAAAAGTTAAACCATTAGTAGAAAGACAGTATTTGTTGAGTATAAATTTGGCATTGTGGTAGTGCAGTAACTGGAGAGATATTGTTGTTTGCAGTTTTCTCCCTCTTGAATTAGTTAGTACTAATCAGATTTTCAATCCCCAAGTTTCTTCTCAAGAAAAGTCTTAACTTCTTCCTCCATCATTTATTAGAAATATCTATATTAAAACTGCTTACCAGTACGAGGAGTTCCTCTAACAAATGCAGAGCTCCTCCCAACAAAGGAAGTGGAGGTTTTCCCATGCAGTTGAGCATCCAAAGTTTTTCCTTGTGTTTTCCCACAGGACACGGGGTTGCCCCAAGGGATGCGTGTTTGGACCTTGGACTGTGCCACATGCAGATGGTATCTGTACTTTTCAAACATCCTGATGATCAACAAGGTGTAAGCAGCCACATCAAATCCTGGAGAAGCAAAGTACAGTTTTGCCTTTATGGCTTCTTTCATCGTCGTGGGTCTGCACCTGGGTTTGTTGTATCGCCGTGCAAGACGTACATGCAGCAAGCCTGGAGACTGTGGACAAGTCACATGGAGAGTCAGCTACATTAAATTAGTTATCTGGATGATTCAGAGATATCCCTTTATCAAAGAAGCAAAAGAACATGAAGGAGAGAGCAGCCTGGAACCATCATACCACTGAGAAAAAGATCAAAACAATACTAGTAACTACGACTGGACTATGCTTGAACATGAAAAGCATAAAATGTTATCACCTTCGAAGTGAAAGACTAGTGATTGAAAATAACGTACTTACTGTTTTTTTATGTCTACTTTCCAGCCTGTTAAAGTAAATTGAAAAAACAAACAAAAAAAACAAAGCAAGTGTCAAAAACAAGACAAGGAAATCAAGCAATTTCAATTGTATTCCCCAAGATTGATATAAGGTATACTACAGCAGGACTTCTAATATTGTTAAGTACTCTCATTAAGATGGATTTCTAGTTCACTGCAGCTTTACTCCAGAGACTGTGTGTCAGGAAGCAGTGGCTTGGGCTTCACCCATTCAAATTTGGCATTCAGTGCACTGGACCCAACACAACAACATTGACAAAGAAAGTTACTGACAAGATGCAGTCACTTGTGAGACAAAATTTGGACAAATTCCTCAAAGACTAGCCAATTCAAAATCTAAATTAATACAATGTGAAAGTAAAGTTGTCAAAACATAAAATTCTAGATATTATATCCCCCAAACATAAGCCCTGCCCAAAACTGTTCTGATAATAAGCCCCCCCCCCCTGAATATGTAGTAACATTTTTACGTTGCTAGTTTACAGTTGAAAGCTCTCATTTAAATTTATGTTTTCATATTGTTTTTTTATGTTTCATTTATGTTTTCATAAACTTATGTTTTCTCTTAACCATTCTCTTTTGCCTTCAAAGTTCAACAATTATTTTTCTTTAAACAAACAAGTCCATAGCTAAGCTACTAGATATGCGAACGATTTTCACCTTCCTTTTTGTAGAACAAACCTTCGTAAATTTTCTGTCAGTTTCCAAGGACCAACTTATTGTAACTCTTTAGAAAATGATCATAAAGAATCTAATTATCTCCACTCATTCAAAATGAAATTGAAAAAAAAAATTATATGTGAATTATTAGTTAAAAATCTTGTAGTAAATAGTTATCTTTCTTTACATGTCTGATATTATTTTTATAGTCATTGTTACATGTACCATACTTTATATTTTGTCAACTCAGTCTATGTATTTAGTTAATTTACACTTACCCTCATTGTATTTTACTTTCGATCCTGGCCTTACTGTTACCGTTAACTTTATTTTTACTCTGAGGGAGCCCAATGTCTATAAGCTCGTGGTTTCCTTTTGGGCTTCCTCGCCACTTTCATTTGCTTTGTGTAACTGTTTTGTTTTATCGTTATTTGTATTTTGTGGTAAAATAAATAAACATCCAAAACATAAAAAAAATTTTTTTTCAAACAAAACACTTT